>CM066033.1:783082071-783111336 GCA_033557465.1 Ichthyophis bannanicus
GGGCTGCAGGCGGCACATGCTGTGGTGCAGCTGGGCCACAGTGCGGACTAGGGTGATGCCTAGCTGGCCCATAGGAATGCTGAAACAGTAGAGCAGCCAGACAGCAACTGATGAGGGCCCAACATGGGCAAGAGTGTGCTTCCCACAGTGTCACAGGGGATAGTACCCAGCAGGTACCCCAAGGGCACGGAACATTGGCAGGCGGTGCTGGGGGGGAAGCGTGGACAGCTATGCAGTCACCCCTACCCCAGAACCCGCACCATAGGCAGCCACCTACCTGCACACTGGATGGCCTGAGACTGCGCACCACCAGCACCACCAACAGAAGGGCATGTCAGCATGGTGGCAGAGGGGTACTGGTGGTGGAGGGGGCAGTGGCAGCTGAACAGAGCAGACAATGGCCTAGCCCTTTGTAGGTGTGTGCCATTAACTGCAACAGACAGGCACTGTCTGACTAACAGTCATTGTATCACCAGGGAATGCACTGTCTCTGTGGCAAAAAGGTGGTGCAGTGAACACAGCCAGTGTGTTCAGAAGCAGAAAGTCACAGGTTCAAGTCCCAGCTGTGGTTCCTGCCAACCCAGTCCCCATATTTTACCCACTACTAAAACATGCTAATACAGACAGAACCTTTATTGCAGATGATATAAACATGCTCAAAACACCTACATTTTACCCTACAGAGCACAGACACCATAGACATGTGCAATACCTAGAGCAGAGTTTCCAAAATGCAGTCCTGGAGGGCCAAACACCATTCAGGTTCCATGCTGCCTCTAATAAAGATGCCTGTGCTGCATGTCTATGCGCCGCCCCATGGTATGCAGATGTATCTCATGCATATTCATGAGGGACAGCATGAAAACCCAAACAGTGTTTGGCCCACCAGGACTGGAGTTGGGAACCTCCCCTAAAGCAGCGGCCAATCGGGGGAGACACACTCACACCCACAGGCTCTATTATCCAATGCCTCCTGGAGAGGCAGGATGTTGGGCCCTGTGTGCATCTCCCAATACTAGCACTTGCATACCTTAGCAATGCCACCCTAAACCTGGGAATACGGTACACAGCTATCAAAAGGTAGTTATGATTACTGGCAGATAGCAATTCCTACGTTAAGCACAGTTTGCTGATTGAGCTCCATAATAGCAACCTTTCTGATGTCTGTGGAGTGTGCTTCAGGTCTGGTGTCTGACAGTGTTTACCACCCTGGGGAGTGACCCCAACAGTATTGGTACCATAGCCATGCCTGCACTGTGCCCAGGACTGGTGCGGTGGCTTAGGGTCGGTAAACACCCCTATAGTTGCAACAATTGCGGGCATAGGTGTGGGGAGTGTGTGTCTTATCTATCCAGTGTGTGGTGGCTGCAAAACACCCTCCACAGCCCAACACTGCTAGCACTGTTTCCAGTATTGGCCGGCCAAGTGTGCATAATGAGGGGAAAGGTGACTGTTGGGAATAGCCTGGATAGGGTGGCCTGGCCTGGTTGCATCTGGCCAGGACATAGGGCCAATGGCTCGGACATTGTAGTGCCCGGCCACCACCTGCACCGGACAGGGGTGGCCACACAGCATGTCCTGCTGGCAGAGGTCACTCTCACCCTGACTGCGTCAGGACCATGGCATGGGTAGGTTCACCCCATAGTGCTAGTACAGTGTGGTTTTTTATCATGTGATATTGTATGGGTTCTCTTTTGGGGCCCAATCACTGACATTATCTGCTTGGTGTGTATGCTGACATCCCAGTTCTGGGTTCATGCATCTTCTCCAGGACCATGCACTATGGACTAAGCTAGCAAGGGACTTGGTTCTTGCTGCTAGTATGTGTCTTGCCTTGGAACACCATTGCAGGGTGCAGTGGCTGGAGGCTTGTTGCTGGAGACTGTGCAGGATAGTGGTGGGTGAGCAGCTGAGCATTTCCAGACCTACTGTCTGTCTGCTATTGCTTTTATGGATGTGTACAGATCTGCATTGACTGCCCTGTAGGGTGTCTGTTCCCCAGCAGGTACTGGGGTTGATAGTCCCCTCTACTGCCCACCATAAAGGCGGTAGAATGTGGATGCTGTTGCGTGGGAGATCCTGTTTCCCGCCCTCAGCCCTGGGGGGTGGTACATAATCCGCCTATGGGTCCAAACTCTCCGTCTCTTCGCCTACTATCATGTAACCATGGCACCAACACAGGATTATTGCACTATTCTGGGTGCATCATAGCCCAATTAAGGACTCTAAATCATGATCTGAGAAATACAGATGGTAACACAGATGTATCCTAGGTGTGTCTGCAGGAAAGACCTATCACACACAGTAGCATTGATGGGGGACCTGCAGCATGGGCGTTATCATCAACAATGAAAGCGTGCTGTGGACTGGTGCTGGGTGTCCCACCTCATCCTCAGGCATGAGCACAGTACCCGCACAATGTGACGGTTCTTTAGCTACTCGTGTGGCCAGCTATACACACACGGTCAGTACCCCCTACCAGGCTGAGGTGCTGTAGGGGTGCACACGGTCAGTTCCCCCTACGTGGCCGAGGTGCTGTGGGGGTGCATGCCCCATCATGTGATCATCTGTAGACTGATGATATTCATGTGCAGTGCATCATGGGTAAGGGTGGGTTAACCCTATCCTGGTAACCACAGCAGACAGTTTGTGTGGTGACCTGCAGTCCTTCTGAAGCCAGCCAGGGTGTGGGTGTAGCTATTACAGCTGTAGGCCACTGGTGACATCACTGCCTGTGGAGTCAGAGGTCATGAGTTTGATCACACAGTGGAGTTATTGTGATAGGGCTGTCTGAGGCATTGTCTATTTTTAATGTACATTAGTGCTGCCAGCAAAAACACCCTCAGAGTACTGTAGCCATAAGGTGCTTCATAGGGCGCCCTATTAAGCGCCTTCTAAGGTGCTTTATAAGGTGTCCTATAAAGTGCCTTATAGGGTGCCTTATAAGGTGTACTATACAGCGCCTTATAAGGTGCCTTATAAGCGTCCTATGAAGCGCCTTATAGGGTGCCCCATAGGGGACATATAGGGTGCCTTGGCGGACAGTGCATTTTATAATGTGCCCTATAGAGTGCCTTATGCAGCACCTTAGGTTACGCATGTGAGGGTGTGTTTGCTGGCAGCACTAATTGAAATATAAATAACATGCCTCAAAAAGCAATACTATACATAACAGCTAAGGCCTCAGCCAGCCATATGCATTAGGCACACTGGAGGATCAAACTCATTACCCTGTACCATCAGTCAGTGTATTAACCATTGTGCTACAGCTCTGTTTCTGTGTTTGCATGTCTGCGTGCCTACTTAAGATTACCGCGCGTTAACATGCTTAGGCGGCGTTTCGCCTGATATGTGTGCAGTGCACGTTATCACGCGATAATCCCGTTTTGCTACGTTAAGACCGAAACGCCCACTCCTTTTATGGCAGCCAGAACACTATCGCCAGGCGCACATTAAGACTGCTTAGTAAACATACCCCTTAGTTTATTGTATTTAACACTATACCACTCTTTCATAAAATACAGTAAAGTGTAGTTGCTCACCTGTAATGGGTGTTTCTCCGGGGACAGCAGGAAGCAGGAACAAAGGAACAAATACTTCAGTAGGGAGAGAAGCTAGGGCATATGCAGGGAAAGTAGAGACAGAGAGGAAGAGGGATATATGCTGGCATAGGAAGGAGGAAAGGCAGAGTTAATTATTTTATTTAGACAGTTTTGTAGACTTGCCTTATCCTTTCAATCAAAGCAGTCACAACACAATTGGGGGGATACATTTAACACGCGGGGATATGAGGGACACATACACTAATACTTACAGGGAACATGGGCAATGGAGGGTTAAGTGGCTTGCCCAAAACCACAAGGAGCATCTGTGGGACTAGAAACCCCAGTCCTTCCGGCCAAGGTTGCTGTCCTCTAGTGGGATTTGAACCCCCGACCTTCCGGCCTGAAGTACCTTGCCCCAACCACTAGGCTACTCCTCCCTTTGAAAAAGAGGCATATGGGCAGATTCTGGGGAAGAGGAGAAAGAAGATGCGGGAAGACGTAGAAGAATGGATGCTGGGGCTGACAGAGAGGGAGGCTAGATAGTGCTGGGGATGGTGACGAAAGTGGCAGAGGGTTATGAAGAGTGTGAAAGGTATAAGAAAGGAGGCAGGTTCTTTGAATGAGGTGAAAGAGTAGACCTAAGGAAATGTAAAAGGGATAATGGGAGCCTGGATGCGGGGAGTGGGGAGGGTAAGATATAAGAAAGGGATGGGAGGGGGGCGGAGCCCGATGTCCAGCGGGATGGTCCGCATAACGCTGAGGCTCCCGAGAGGCCTACTCAGAATCCTGAATTAACACCGGACAAACTTGAATTTCTGCTCTGATCTTGCCGGGCATATTGGTGAGATGGCAGGGGACCAAACCTACGCGTCTGGAATTTGGATCTCCAGCGGCTTCTCACGGTAAACGCTCCAAAACTGAACTCCCGTCCCCGCAGAAGGGGCCGTTTTTCCGCGAGGGCCCCGAAATGCAGCAGGAAATCCTCGCAGAAATTAGAGGGGTTAAGGACCTCGTGCAGTCCAAACGGTGAAGCACTTCGAGCGCTGAGGGAAGATCTTGGTGTATTGCAAGGCAGGCTGGAGGGGCTCTCTTCGCGTCAGGACAAAATGGAGAGTATATTAGACTCCCATGCGGTCCGGCTGTCCAAACTCGACAAAGTGAACGTCAGGTGCGGGCCTTGCAGAAAGAAGTGGAAGATGGCAATAATAGAGCGCGCCGCAACAACCTACGACTCGTGGGCATACCGGAGGGAGCGGAATTGGGAGATATGAAGGAATTTTTAAGTAAAATCCTCCCTTCCCTGCTCCAAAATCACCTTTACCAAAGAATTGGAGATTGATCGCGCTCATCGTGTTCCCACAAACATAACGCTCAACAGGAAGACCCCGCGGCCTATCATCTTTCGACTTTTGAGATATCAACATGTGGAACAAATTCTCAGTGCCTCCCAAGCAAAGGGCCATATGGAGTATGAGAGCCACAAGATCTCCTTCTATCCTGACTTGGCTAAACCCACGGTCGGTCCGCCGAAAGCGCTTTCTGGAATTTCGGCCGAGGCTTCAACAACTACAAGCATGCTATGGCCTGATGTACCCGGCCAAGCTCCGAGTCACGCTTCACAATCAGACAAGAAACATGTGAGGACCCTGCTCTACTAGCGGAGTTCTTGGACTCCAAAGAAGCTGACTTGATGCGCTGACTTCCAGCATATTTCTGCCAGTACTCTCACATCCGCTGTACCTGCCATATTGGATTTACCGCAGCGCAGTGAAGAGTCTGTCGAGGGCGGTTTGTTGCCTTATTTTGAAGATATATGGGACCTGACTCCATCTACCCATAGCAGCCTCGACGAGTATCAGAGACAGTGTTTCTTATGGACTCTGGTGTTTCTTTTCTTTTATTATGTCAATATCTTCCTCTCTAGGGCCTCCTCCCGCAGACATCTGGTCCGCCATATTCATTGGGGGTTTTGCTTCTTCTCTAGGTTACTTTGGTTACATATTTTTCAGTATGGGTGTATTGGCTAGCATACTTGGTGTTTATGTCATTATTGTACAGATTCTGATTATGATGTAAGTTTTCAAGAGCTCTTACCTAAAATGTCTATTATTGATTGATGGCACCATGTCAGATTTTCTCATTGAACGTACAGGAATCAATAATCCGATAAACGGAGGAAACTCCTAAGCTTTCTAAGTCATGAAACTGCGGACCTGATTTTCCTCCAAGAAACACCTCTTAATTCGAAGGAAACTTTCAACCTCAATATTAACTCTTACATGGTGGCCACCTATTCCCCAGCCGTTTCTGGGAAATGTGGGGTTGCCATATTGGATAGGAAACTCTCGGTATGCTACTATTGTTGCGACCTGCTTAGATACAGCGGGTAGATGGCCCAGAGTTTACTTTAAGATAGGTAACTTTTAAGTTACATGTATATGCCTTCATGCTCCTAAGTGTGGATGACCCTGCCCTTTTGCTCTCTTTCTCAGGTTACGCAGGCCTCTGCTAATACTTCCTTGATATTGGGGGGGATTTCAATTCAGTTCTGGATCCCCTGATAGACAAATAGCCGCCTAGGACAAGTGGTCCCCCCAAGAGTCACATCACGCTTACCTCAGTGATCAACGATATTGTTCTAGTCGATCCATGGAGGTTACTACACCCCAATGAGCTTGACTTTACCTTCTTCTCTTCCCCTTACAAATCCCAGTTTCGCATAGACTCCTTTCTAATCTCAATACTGTTAGTTCCTCAGGTGGACGCTGTAAAGATTCACTCTCAGCATATTTCAGTTTATGCTGCTGTTCTTTTCAATATCACACTACTGCACTTCAAGGGAATCCGGGGGCCTGGTTCTCTGATAGAGCCCTATCAATTCAGCCAGAGTTCCGGTTAGAAATTCGAGCAGCCACACATGACTACTTTCCAGGCCCTGGTACTCCAGGGGGATCTGGACACCTCAACAGCTCTTCCCTGCAGCTCGTTGGAAAATCTTTCCTGATTTATATAGGGAATTTGCGCTACTAGCGCAACATTACTCTCAATCGATGTAGCTTCCATGCTGCCTCAAAAGTGTTCCAATCATGCCGCCTTCTATCTTTATTAAGGATGGGCTAATAGAACTATTTCACTCTATTAGTTGTAAACAGGGGATAGCCTCTAACCTTTACAAACTATTATGTCAGGGTACAGATACTGCCACTTGTAGAGCTCAACAAGCCTGGGATCGCTAACTGTAATCACTTTAATCCCTGTGCGTTGGAGCGTTTCCTGGAGCAAATTAGTGCGGGTCTCCCGCTTTGCCTCAGTTACCCTAACTTAACTCTCGTCTTTTGCACATAGCTGTTCTTATATTCCAGGAAAATAACCAAATGAACACAACTGCTAGGGACCAGTGTAGGTCTTGCCATACTGAGGTGGGAACCCTTACTCATGCTCATTATGAATGTTCTTAATTACAGGTTTCTGGGGGCGGGTCTGGGGTCGTATTTCACTTATCTTACACCTTCACGAGCCTCTTTCTTGGAAGATTGTGGGACTCCGCTTAGTGGGCGGAAGGTCCCCTCTCTTCCTAAGAGGGGTTGCTCTTTCCTGATGTCATGCCGGGTATAGCCATATGTTTAATCCCGAGGACTTGGAAGGATAGCTCTCGATTTACCGTCAATGAATAGTGAACCTTGTCTGCTTATAAAGCATATATGAGCAGATATTTCGGAGAGCTATTTTCCATGCCCAATTCATTATCGATTTTCTAAATGGCATATACTCAATGATCATGTATAATCTGTTTATTGCTTGCCATGTCTGTTTAATGTACATTCATCATGTTTTCAGATCGCCGTTAGGTTTGTAACTCAATAATGTCAGTATCCGCCCGATTTGACAATTATTCAGATTTCTAGAGACGCCCCCGGGGGGCGGGGGGTGGCAGGGGTTTACTTTGGTGTATGTATCACATTCCATGTATGTATTGTCTTTTAGTTGTATGTCTTCCTTCCTTTGTTGTTGTAAAATGAAAATAAAGCATTTAAAAAAAAAAAAGAAAGGGATTGGAGGTGGAGAGAGGATTAATGATTGGGAAGGAACTGGAGTTGTTTAGGGGATGAGAGATGAAGGAAGGTATGTGAATATCTGCCCCTGTGCCGCCCCCATCCAGCTCTCCCTGCACAGTCTCTGTGCATGTGTGGAGAGAGTTTTCTGCATACGGGCCAGATGGCTAGCGGTGCTGCATGTCCCACCGAGACACACCAGCCCCCGCTATTCACTTTACAGATTCGGCCCTTAGTAAAAGATTTTTTCCTTTATGTGTTCCCCACAAAAACTATTTTTGAATGGTATCTAGTGGAGTATGAAATTAAATATCTGCCCTTTCTAGGCCTCTCAAAACTATTTTTCTAGCAGTTTCTTCAGGTCTCGAGGGCTATTTCAGTGAAGTCTTTGTTCTAGGTTACTTGAGTGTGAAACGTCTCAAGATACTGCATAGTACACAGTCATTTAAATTGCAATTTTATTCTGCCTCTCAGTGAAATCAACCTATGTAGCCTGAAAGGTATGAATACTATCAATTTTAGGGAGCAACACTTTTCCTTAAAACTCATTTGACATCTAACAGATACTGTAGATGCAAAAATGGGGCATCTACAGTATATGCCAAGTTTCTCTATGCTTAAAGGTTAAGATCCTATAATACCAATCAAAACTATAGGAAGTCAAGCAGTTCATAAAAATGATACAATAAAAGAACTGAGTAAACTTGAAGGCATTCACGATCCCTACACGATGATGCATGACAGCACAGATGGGCAGGCAAAAATAAAATCAAGATATTTTTTGAGACTCCCAGAACACGATCCAACTTCTATTTATAAAGCACTTCGAATTAGGAATATTGGACCTTCAGGACTCTGCTAATATGTACTATGCTGTGCCCACTTGTGTCCATCACTTAGGCCATATATGGTGGGTGAAAAAATCATGAAGGGAAAAGGTTCATATGCAGTAAAGCAACACTTGACTCCAAACCACTGAAGGACATTTCTAAACAGTAAGTGGTATGAAGGAAAGAACTGATGGCGGAAGAAGAAAGTTAGTGACCTGATAAGAAAACCCTGTACTGGCTGATATTTCAGCATCACATACTTTACTGGAGAACAATAAATCAGAGACATACTTTAGAACATGACAACCTAAGAAATGCCATACTAGTTTCAGGCCAAGGTCCATCAAGCCCAGTATCCTGTTTCCAACACTTGCCAATCCAGGCCACAAGGACCTGGCGGGTTCTGAAAAAAATACACAGGTTCTATGTTGCTTATTCTGGGGTAAACAATGGATGTCCCTGGTCCTCTAATAATGGTTTATGGACTTTTCCCCCAGGAATTTGTCCAAACATTGTTTAAAACCAGCTACACTAACAGCTTTTACTACATCCCTCCGGTAATGAATTCCAGAGTTTGATTACGTGTGAATGAAAAAGTATTTTTCCTTAAATGGGTTACATTGTAGCTTCATTGCATATCCCCTAGTCTTTCTACTTTTCGAAGGAGTAAATAACCGATCTACGTTTGCTGATCTTTGCACTTCACTAAATCATCATGTTGGGACAAGCCAAAAGTCAAAATAATTGAAACCAATATGCACTGCAATGTGTGATACTCCTTATGCATAGTGCTTTCCTTGTACTAGTTTGATAATTCTCCACGAATCTTGAAGACTTTCTAGTCTTGACTTGGTTTTTGCTCTCCCTTCTTGGTTCTTCTAGTGCAGAAGTTCTGAAACAGTCCTCAGGATACACCTAGCTGGTTGGGTTTACCGACTAAGCACAAAGAATATACAATAGGGAGATTTTCATGCACTGCCTCCATTTTATGCAAATCTCTCACATTCATATTGCTTCGTGGTCATCCTGAAAACCTGATTTGTTAGGTGTATCCCAAGGATTGAGTTGTGGACCTCTGTTCTAGTATAACAAATGAACTGCTAGGGATCTACATCAGATATGCTTTGGGTTTGGGGAGGAGTGGCCTAGTGGTCATGACATGGTACCTCAGGCAGGAGAGCCAAGGGTTCAAATCCCACCTGGGCACAGCAATCAGGGACTGGGGTTTCTAGTCCTCTAGGCACTCCTTGTGGCTTTGGGCAAGCCACAACCCCTCCATTACCTCAGGTACACCTAGGGGTATGTTTTACTAAACTGCGTTAGTGCGATTCACGTTAGGAGCCACAGTAGAGACAGAAACCCCAAATAAGGACATGGGCGGTACATCATTTCCGAGAACGCGCCGAGAACGCGCGTTACAAGGCACCATAAATGAACGAGCACTACAGGGCACATTACCGCGTGTTAATCTTAAGAAGGCGCGCAGGCATACAAGCACAGCAACAGAGCTGTAGCACAATGGTTACAACCACTGACTGATGGTACAGGGGTCATGGGTTCGATTCCCCAGTGGACCTAATGTATAAGGCTGGCTGAGGCAGCACCCTTTACATTTAAGTAGCGATTTGTTGAGGCATGTGACATGTATTTTAATTAGTGCTCGCCAGCAAACACACCCTCATGGTGGCATAACCTAAGGTGCCCGCATATGGCACCCCATAACGCACTCCATAGGGCACATTATAAAGTGTACTGTCTGCCAAGGCACCCTATAATGTCCCCTATAGGACACCTTATAAGGATGTGAACAAAGCCCTGGCTGGCTGCAGGACTGCATGTCACCACACAAACCTGTCGGCTGTGGTTACCAGGATAGGGTAACCCACCCGTACCCATGTTGCACTGTGTTGACCACAGCACAAGCAGATATACAGTTGTTGCGTTGATAACATATCAGAGCCCCCCTCCTATTGCTCACATCACAGGTGACTAAAGCAGCATGGGTGCGCATGAGGCTGAGCAGGGGGAGGATGTAGATGAGCCAGACGAGGATGTGGCTGAGACCCGGGAGGACAGAGAGGCCCAGCAATCAGGCGCACGCACAGATGCAACTGGCCCACAGCCCTCGCCCCCCAGGACCAGTGGATCATCACTTGGGATGGCCGGAAACATGCAGCAGCCTGTTGACAGCCAGCTATGGGTCCCCCACCACAACAGCTGCAGGCCCCTTCCAGCCACATGATGGACGTTCCGATGTCTGAGTTGCGCAGCCATGGCGCAGGTGGAGCACACAATGCTGAAGGTGGGTGGCATGAGGTGGTCACATACACAAGATATATGTAACTGTTTTCCCTGTGTGATGTGATTGTGTTGTTTGTCACATTGTACATCAACAGCTGCTACTGGTGAGGGTTATGTACGTGGCATATTGGCGGAATAGACACAGGGGTATGGCTTTGGGTGGCGGGTGGTCAGGTAACAAACAGCACACCATTTGAGGGCCAATGAACACAGTTCATATGCCGGCCATAACTGCAGTGTTTGTGTGAACCTGGTGAGGAGCGAGCGTGTCCTAGGTCAGGAGCGAGCCCCTGATAGGGTGAGTGACCCTGGACAAGCAAACTGTCAGTCCTGTATGGCATGTGACAGCAGGTACCTGCGATGACACACCACCGCTCCCAGAATGCACCAGGGTCCACAGAGACAAAAAAGGAGCTGGTGTGTGGTACCGTGTGTCCATGCAAGAGGGCTATGAGGTGTAACCCAACTACACACCACAAAGGTCAGGGCCTGAGTCAGCACAGCTGTGCAGTGCTAGGGTGGAGCACACAACAAGGCATAGGCCACATGGAGTGCCTTCTTCAGTGGACTATCATGTCAGGGAGCATGATCAGGATCCCCAGCGACATCAGCGGATGCAAAGGACACAGTGTACAGACAGAGATGGCATGTGACCCTTCGAGGGATGATGCGACGATGCGCTGTGAGGTGGCGCCGACGCAGGAGAGGTACGTGTACTGGGACACAATCAGAAGGCAGTCCCACATCAGAGTAGTGGTGAGGGTCAGGGAAATGGTGCTGTAGAGCTAGGCATCTCCAGACGGTACCTCTGCCAACGGTGTCTGCACGTCATAGGGACCCAGGGACACATGCCAGATGGTAGGTGTCGAGAGTGCCTGTGTCCCTTGAACTGTGTTGGGCGGCTGAACATGGTAACTGGTGAAAATAATGGCCAGATTATCTGGCTAGGTTCCCTCACAGCGATGGGAGCACAGGTGGAAACACTGACCTATGCCTGGCTACACCCTGGAGGACAGCTGGGAAATAATGTATGCAGCATGACCGTCTACATTGGGAAATCCCGCTGTGTCAGGCCCTCATATGGAAACTAACTGTTTGACGGGGGGGAGGAGCCCCATGGTACAGGCTGGGGATACATGGATTACCGCATGTCCACATCCGTTATGTCATAATATGTTGGAACGTACACCTACCATCGCACAGACATACAAACCTGCTATCAATCCACCCAGTGAGGCCCCTGGGTATGACTGATAGCCACGCAGTGGGAGGCAGGCCAGGTGGATGATGAGCTGGGTACTTGCTATCAATTGAGCCGTACCTACATGAATGTGGGCCCTGATGCAATGACCTTGGAGTCCATGTGTGGGAGATGGAAGGTCATCCTGCAGAGAACAGGTGATCCTACGGCGTTGGCTATGGGTATGGTAATGTTCTGGGTCACGGATATGGTATGGGTATGGGTATGGTTTGTAAAAAAGGGATCGAGGGGTTATCCGGGAACACACAGACCGTTGAGCCTGATGTCAGTACCGTGACAAATGGTAGATACCATCATAATGAATATATGTACTCAGCAGGTAGATAGGCACAACCTGATGGGGGACAGCCAACGTGGCTTTAGACCAGGGGGTTCCTGTCCCACTAATCAGTTATGTTATAATGAGGGTGTGAAGAGGCAGGTGGACAAAGGTGAGTCGGTTGATGCTGTGTATCTGGACTGGCAGGGACCCTCTGACATGGTCCCGCATGAGAGGACCGTTTGCAAAGCTGAAGATACCTGGGATGGGAGGCAGTGTACTATTGTGTATTGTGAACAGGTTGGAAGATATGAAGCTGAGAGTGGTGCTAAATGGCCAGGTTCCCCAATGGGGAAAGGTGAATAGTGGTGTACCACCGGGATCTGTGCTGGGTCTGCTGCTTCCTCAGATAGTCCTCAATGGCCTGGAAGGTGGTGTGACAGGTGAAGTTAACAGATATGCACATACCACACAACAATGTCAGGTTGCTGAAACCCACAGGGATTGCGGATACATGCAAGAGGACCCTGATAAACTGGGGGACTGTGCATCAGAATGGCAGATGAGGGATAATGTGGTGAGGTGCAGGGATATGCACCTAGGGAGGCCCAACCCAAACTATGGTGTCATGATGCTGGGTTCAACATTTGGCGCCACCACCCAGGGAGATGTTGTAGGCGTCATTGCAGATACCAGATTCATACCCTTGGCCCATAGTGCAGCGGCGGCCAAATTATCATAAAGGGCGATAGGTATGATCTGGACAGCAATGTCAGTTATTTCATAATATGTTAACATGCCTCTATAGCGTTCCATGTTGATGACACACCCTGTATATTGTGTGCAATACTGGTCACCGTAAAATGAATTGGGATCTAGCAAATACAGAGGTGGGTCAGATAAGGGCCACCAAAATGGCAAAGGGGATGGGAGTCCACTCCTATGAGGTGAGGCTAAAAAGGTTGGTGCTCTAAAACCTGGGAGAGAGACCGCTGAGGGGAGAAGTGATAGAGGTCTACATATCCATGGACGGTGTGGAATGGGTAGACATAGATGACCTGAACACCTTATCAGAATATCTAGAGGCTGGGGGACATGCACTGGAGCGACAGGGTAAACTATTTACAACTGATAACAGGATGTCGTCTTACACAAAACGTGTACTCAAACGCTGGGATATTCTGACTGAGGATGTAGTAAAGGCTGTTAGTGGAGCTGTGTATAGAACATGTTTGGACAGGTACCTGTGGTAAGGTCCATAAACCATCATTAGGACGTTACCCTGGATATCACTACTTGATCAAGGACAGGCATTGTGGGACCACTGTCCCTTGGGGAAACAGCTAGGTACATATGACCTAGATTGGCCACTGTTGGAAACACATACTGTGCTTGATGGACCCTGGTGTGACCATGTATGGCATATCTCATGTTCCCATGTTCCTATGTTTGTGTTCCGATGCTTGGTATGGATAACCTTGCCACAGCTTGCACATCAAAAGCCATGCTGTGTACAGACAGGTCTGCACACATCTCTGGGGATTCCCTGACATGTCCAACTGTTGACACCCCTGCCCCGTGTCACTGCACATCTAACACTGACAGCAGGTATCCTGTTGTGTGTGCTACCAGGCATATCTGTGTTGGTGGACGTCACCCCACATAGCAATATCCTGTTGCCGTCACACCTGAGGAGGCATAACTGATCAGTGTGAGCAGCTGTGTCTGTCATAGATGGGCTACATCCCCCACATACCCCTGCGCAACATATTAGTATATACCCCTGACAGGCCTGGGATGAATCACACCCAGGCATCTGTCTGACAGCGGCCACATGTTAACAGACAGGGGATGCATACATGCTTGACCTAGCAATAGTCTTCCGCATCGCACACATGCAGCTGACACACACGCATATGAATGGCATTTGCCACATTGTCCGGGGGAACTGGGACAGACCCACCATGCCCTATGAAGCCCTGCACCTGTTGTGGCCCACTGCCCCTTGTCACACCATGCTAGAGATGTTGTTGCCCGCCAGAATATGATAGCCCTACAGCAGACAAGGCCTGTCCAGACACCCAGATACCTGGCAACCACCAGATGTCCAGGTCAGGGACAATGTAGAGTTGGCCCGGGTGAGGGACATGTCCCACCGGGCCCCCTGATTGCGCACATATACGATGTCGTGCATGACATATCAATGTGTGCAATAACATGTACCCCTCGTGGGGACATGACAATATGCCCCCACATTGCACAGCTGGGTCGGTCACCTACATGGACACACTGGTCATGTGCTGTCCTCTGTTTGTGTATAAGCGTTGGACCATACCCCGCAGGTGCACACCCATCTGCAGGTCACGGCACTCCCCCCCTCCATGCAGTGTTGTGACGCACCACACCCCATGGGGCAGCACCTGCTATGTGCATAACCAGCATTACATTGCCTGTATGTGTGTGGGGCAGACAGCCCCTGCGGATCCATCTCTTGTCCAATCCTATCGGACCCATGCCCCGCCGCTTGTCTTGCCCAGGTAGTACGCACTGGTACCATGTCCCTCCCCACAAACAACATGTCCCTGGCCATCACACAACATGGCCGCGTACCCTCTCCCTAACATCATTGCCAGACTGATGCTGCAGCTGTGCACATACGCCAGTGAGGGTCCTGTTGTACCAATGCACACATCGCCCCCCTGTGACCTGAGCCCCCTCCAACATGGACCTGTCAAAGGTCTGTGTTCCTGCTGCACTTTGGCCCCACCCTGTCCCCCGGACCCCCACCCTTTCGGGGAAACCTGTGATGTTGTGCATTTTTTGTCCCTGTCCCTGTAATCAGCCATCAGCTCCCATGTCCCTTGAAACATGTGTTTCAGTCCCCTGGATGCACAACCGTAGCAGACCATGCATTACATGTGTGATTCAGCACAGCCACATGGTCACGTGCATCAAACATCTCTGAGTGTGGACCGTGTTGCTGTGTGTGGGGTCTCCCCACACTAGTGGGGCACACGCTGCCACATCGCCACACACCTTTGTCTACAGGGTAAGCCACACCACAGTACTAGCCCTGGTGATGATGTGCAACCTGTCACTGTGTTGAATGTAGTTCCCATACCACGGACTATCTCTCATACAACGCTCTGTCTCACACACAGGCCTGCGTAGGGCGTTTGATGGACATCAGAGCATCGATTGATGGTGTATGCAACAAGCTGGACCAGTCGACCGCACAGATACAGGGCCTCACAGAGGTGGTTAGAGCTATACCTTTCGAACGCATGTGTGTAGCCCTGGAGGGGATGCTGGCGTCAAGACAGCAGGGGGTACATGCACCGGCACCAGCAGCAGCACCGGCACCAGCAGCAGCACCAGCACCAGCACCGGCACCGGCTCCTCGTCCACGAGCGCCTCCATCTTCACAGGGTGAGGGTGTTGCACTGCAGAGGGTGGGGGGGATGGTCAGGCCCAGCGTGGTCGGCCGCGCCGTCAAAAGTAACCTAGCCAAATAAACTGTAGCAAACAGTGTGTGCCAGGTGTTGTATCATATTTGTGCACCTGTGGTCCCGTATGTATTGTGCACATGCATGGTTGGTCCATGACCATTTACCCTTTACCCTTAGCACGTTGCCATGTGTGGCTTGGCTGGCCAGTGACACCTGCAGCACTGGCACAACAGGATGGCTGTGACCCTCACAGGGTGTGTCAGGCTGCCGGGCCAGGAGCTGGGTGCTGCTCACACACACCCATGGTCAGGGAGGGTGCATATTCCCAGACCTCGAGCATACTGATGTGTTCCATAGTAATGTTGTCCCCTACCTACACTCGCCACTGTGTGCAGCTGCCTGACATTCGCCCCTTCTTGCAAAGCACATTGCACGTCATGGCACACCCCTCGGCCATGTGGGTGGTAACGGCTGTCAAACGGCTGCCGAGGGTGAGAACATACACAAACTTGACGATGCATATCTACATATGATTCCTGCAGGTATTGTGGGTATTGTAGTTCATTCCACTCCCAAACACAGCTGATGACAATAACTTGAGTTGTGAAACCATGTGGTAAGATCAATAACATACCTCTTTTATTGATGGGGTTTAATTCACCCAGCACATGTATGCCTGATAGCACTATAAATGAGGTTACTTGCTTACAGTGTTTGAAATGGGGGTAGACAAAAGGACTTCACAAAGTAAACCAAGACAAAACCTGTTCAGCAATGTCAGGCAATTAGGCTACGTGTCTTTTATATAGGCAGCCTAATTGAACAAAATCATGCCCCCAAAGGCGACCTAATGTTAAATGACATAACACTTTGCTGGTGTTAGGTTACCCTCTTGCTTGATTTTCCCCACACGCCGATCTCAGCGAGTGCGTTCTGTCCCTTGTGCTTCACTACACAACACAGATCATGTGCAGCCCTCATTACTATCAATGGGGACAAGTGTTCTGAAACGCCTTTAGCTGGCTGGCTGTCATACTGGTGTGAGCCCAAATCCTGCTGTTAAGAGCTGTTTGCGAGCTGGGTATAAAGGGAACAAAGATTTTCGGTTTCTTTGTGAATGGGGGCTGGAGGGGTGTGTTGTGCCTCTAGAGCACAGCTTAGGCGAATAGGCATCTAGATATGAGGAACAGTCCAATATAAACTCCCGTAGCGTTCATCATGCCTGTCGTATCAATCAAGCATGAGCGGTCTAGTGTCATACGGTTGGCTACCAGACGGTACACTCTTCATTAAGGCACTTAGGTCACGAGAATGCTTATTCCCTTGCTGCACCATTCTCTATTATAGATAGGGGTCTGGCTCAGTGTTCATACCTGAGCCTCTCCTGCTTAATCTGTGGATGTATTAGAGTCGTCTGGTATAGCCTGGCACAATATGAACCCCCTTCCTGATGTCCAGCCTTCCAATCTTGATTCGCGGGGGGGGTCTGATAGCAGCCTGGATCTCCTCCTCGACATACCTGTCGGGCGCGTGGGGGGGGTGGTTGGGGGCTGAACGTTCCGGCGCCGCCCCGTCAACATGCAGTCCTTGCTCTCTTAGCAGGGGGAACTGGGGATTGCCGTGATATAGTGACACCTCCATTACGTGGGTCTGAGCGTCCTGGTGCAGATGGGACTCTGCGTGGATTTTGGAATTAAATCGGCCAGTGAGGGGAGAACTGGATGGGAGGATCTCCCAGCGAGGAAAAAAAAAAAAAAAAAAAAAAACCAAAAAAAACAGACGGTCCAATGGCGCTGTCCTCTCTTCCCATCCAGAGAGGTTTCCTTCTCTCTCTGTCTGTCATGGCGTATTGGCTTCTGTGTGTCACAGGGTGGATAGTGGGGCGTTGAGCGTGTAGGCGGGGTGGTTGCGGGCTCTGTATGAGTTGGGTGTATCTCTGTCCTCCCTGTGTAGGCGGGGCAGGGGGGCTGTAGCTGTTCTTGAAACTGGGATGCTGGAAAGAATAGAGCTGATTTTCGGGATAAGTGTGTCTAATGGGTGCTGCCTCACTAACACAGCAGGCAGGCTGTCGTGAATCGGGAGCCAGCTTTGGAGATGGAGGTGGTTAGGGTATGTACATCATAGCTATCTGTGTGGCTACACAGCATGTCCGCTCACGACCAGCGCCGTTCAGGGCTGCTGAAGCCCTTGGTGCCAAGTCTGGTGAAGGGTGTAGTCGCTTGTATGTGACGAGACCTGTTTCCTTTGGCTTATAACAGACATGACAGGGTGGCCTTGTTCAGGGGTCAGCATCATAGTTTCTACGGCTCCTAGCCTGGAAGCTGGGGCTATGATAAGCTTCCATGATCATGAGCGGGCAGACGAGGGGGGGTGGGTCATGTGTCAGGTGGTCCAGGCAGTGGAGCAACAAACCCCCCATGGGGTACATGTAAGGGCACCAATGCCGAGGTGGTCAGGTGTATAGTTTGGGGGTTGGCCCCCGAAGAGGCAGTGCCCAAGGGAAGTCGCATGGGCCCCACGACCCGTAGGCGACACAGCCCCGCAATCATCAGTAGTATTGCCCCTCTGGGACTGCATGTGCGGGGGGCACGACACGTAAATGACACCCAGAGGGTGCCGCCCCACCTGGCCCTGCAGGGTCGCAGATACAGGATGCCGGTGCTTGCCATAGCATGTTGAATGTGGGATGATGAGCGACGGGGGGTGAACCATTGGGTTACGGAAACCATTGTAACCGTTTATTGGGCACCCACAGAGCAGGAGTGGCCAACGGGTGGGCCATACCAAAAGGAAGACAACACTCAGGGGGTGGGTGAACACAGCCCGAGCACAGGGCACATGGGCGGCATCAGCATGTTCCAAGTCGCTGGGGTTACCTGTTGATGGTTGTAACTCTTCGGCAGGTGGTGAAACGGGAGGCCAAAGGGCAACACATCAGTTGCCAAGCTGGTGGCAGAACAGCCACAGGCAGAGATCTGGCCACCGGCATGGTAACGACGACGGTAGGGTGTTCATGGTTGCGTGCATCAGCAAGGGCCCATAACACCGTGGGTCACAGTGACAGCGGCTGGCCAGAACACAGGAGCAACAGTGAGGGCTCGAGTGCTGTGTGCTGGGCAGTTGGTTTGCTATGTGGTGGCAGGGGGGTGGTGACTAGTGGCCAGAGGGTGGTGCGCGCTCTATGCTGCCAAACTCATGCCGTTCAGGGATGGCCTGGCAGGTTCTGGAATGCGGCCCCGCTCGGGGCCTGTGCGTCGGGGCTGTTGTTTTGCCGAACCACCGCCCTCCGCGGGCCGGGGCCCTCCCCCGTCGGACCTGGGGTGGTGGGGGTGTGCACCCTCCCCGCGGCCGCTCATGCCGGGTGGTCCGTGCCCCTGCCCTCGTGCACCCCCACCCTGCCTCCAGGCCCAAGACCAATTGTTCCCCGCTCCCCTTGGCTGAGCGGGCCACTCTCAGGGACGATCATCGTGCCTCCTCCGCACCCAGGCGTCCCTGCCATGCGTCTTCGGGGTGGGGTGGGGTGATGTCCGCCTCCTCTCCCCTCGTCATCCGCCCACATCGGGTTCACATGGAGGGGTTGCTCCGCCTCCAGGGGCGACACGCTCTCACGTATTCATCCGTGGTCTGGCCCCTCCGGGTCTTGCTCCGCGTCTGGCTCCGCGCTGACTGGTTGGGGATGGGGGGGGGGGGGGGGTTGGCGTGCCCGGCTGGTGGGAGTGCTTCGGCAGGCAATAGCTGGAGGGTGTGTGGGGCGACGCAGTCTGCTGGGGATCACCTCGTCTTGTGGAAAGGGATGAGCAGATCATCTACGGGCACATCCATGGGGTGGGGTGTGTCACAGTACAAAAATTGACAGCACAGGTGAGTACACAGGCTGGTGGTAACGCTGAGCCGACCTGCAGCCTGACCAAAATAGCGCCTGGCAATACTGACCTATCATGGGTGCTGTTGTCGCAACGTCCTGCACCGTCTCCAGGAACGTTGGACGGGGTGGGTAATGCCCGGGAGAAGCAGCTCCCGGCGCATTTGGTTCATGGCAGGGTCCTCCACCTCGTGGGGATATATAAACGTCGTGGTGGGTCGAGCATCCTGAACACCTGGAACTGGGAGCAGGACAAACCAGATTACTAGGGACCTGTGTGTGAGGCATTGTACCTGCGAGCACAAGCCGCTGGCTGTTTGGTGGGCATATACAGCTGCGTGACACAGAGCCACGGAGTGCCCTGCCTTTGGAACATGTTGGGTGTAGGGGGTTTGCACAGCTGTGTCACAGCGCGTATCAGTACGGCAGCGCTAGATTTGCGATAACACAGGCAGTGTGCACTAGGGCGAGCAGCGTTGTCAGCGAGCGATAACGAGTTGTGCACTGCATGCAGACCCACTCCATGATCACCCACAGCCATCACCGTGAGCAGGGGTGGAATGGTTGGAGAGTAGGGGTGTGTTTGGCCCACCCGATGGGACCAGGAGGGAGGAAGTAGAGATGAGGCGCGGGGGCAAAGCGGGTGAGGGGGTGACAGATCACACAGTGGATTTGGGATGAGCGGGGGGGGGGGAACGGAATATCAGCCTAGGGGCGATGAGTGAGGTATTGCCGTTGGACAGACAAATCACCAGCTGTGCATGTACGAGCAGGCTGTCCAGTGGGTGTGGTGTGTGTCTGTGGGGGTCGCTATGCTCCACGTGGGGGACATTTGTTGAGACGCCATTGAGTGGCAGCGCCCCGTGGGGCGACCGATGGATGGGGATGCACGCCCATAATGTGGGGGGGGCGCCTGGGTGTCAGGCTGTCACCCACAGGCTGAGTAGGGGAGCGCACTGTGAGCATTGTCCTGATGGGGTTGGGCTGGGTCTCATTGGGGATGTGTATGTTGTGAGTGTGAATGGTGTTCGACAGCATACCCTATCGGACACAGAGAATCCCCTGGTGGGCCCCCAGGGGGAGCGAGGGGGGGTGGGGGGGTAGGTACGTGGCCACTTGGTTGGGTGATCTGGCAAGTCGTCTCATGTGGTTGGTGGCTGCGGGCGGGGGGTGTGGTGTTTGGACATGGAACACAGACAGACTAGGGTGGTTGGCCAGGTGATGCGTCCATGTGGGAACAACGTGATGGTGACTTTGAGGGGTCTGAGGGGGGGGGTGATTTACTTGGGGCGAGTGGGGGTCCCATGTTCCGGAGGTGCACGCAATTTCGGAGGGATTGTCACCCAAGGTGCAGCTGCTTTGTGTTGTTTGGCAGTCGTGCGACTGACTGTCAGTGCTCGTGGGACCACAATGAGGATAGGGCGGAGGGGTCTGTGCCAGCTCCCAGGGCGGTATCGTCTGGCAGAACCACAGAGATCAGGGGTGTAGCGAGTGGACGTGCTGGGTGTGGTGTTGGGGGGAGGGCGGAGGCAGGGCCTTACACCCTGGCTGAGTGGGCTTGTTTCCGTGAGGTGGTCCAGTCGACGTCCGGGTGTGTTAGTTATTAGAGGAACGGCAGGGGGGTGGCGCCCGGGGTGCCACACAGCTAGGCAGCTTGTCGACAGGCCATTGCAAGCATGTGCATACTGTGTGTTGCGTTGTCTGGGGATTGTTCACGCAAGGGTGGTGAGGGCTGGTGTGGAAGCCGTGCCAAGACGGACGGGACAATATGGAGGGGATACTCTGTGGATGTGACGGGGATGGGGTGAGGGGGTGGCTGGGGAAAATTGGTTGCAGGGATGTCATCAATGTGCCGCGGGTGTGGGGGTGGGTGTTTGGTGGGGTAGTTGGGGGGGGTTGGGTCGGTGTGGGGGGGGGTGTAGTGTGGGGGTGGAGGAGGGAGATGGTAATAAATTGTTTGGGAGAGGTGGGGCGGGGGGGACAGTAGGTGTCCAAGCCAATTATCGCAGGGGGATGTAGGAGCCTGGCCGGGGGCGGGTGGGCGTCCTAGATGTGTGTGCTTGCCCTGGGGGTGGAACTCCCCCCCCAGGGTGTGCAGGCAGAGAGGGGCTGGGGAAACCACGCCGTCCATTTCTTGGGGTGGGGGGGGGGGTTGGTAAAACGGCGGGTAGGTCCATCTGACTCTCTGTGCGTGCACAGAAGTTATCCGGCAGGGGGGGTTTGATGTGGGTTGGCTTCTGTGGGAAGGGGTTACGATGTTATGTTGTGGACGTGGAGGGGTTGGGGGGGGTCGGGGTGGGTGGGGTGTGCTCCGGGGGGATTGCGGCTCATGTGCTGGGGGGCATGTTCAGGGCGGTTGCCTATTGGTCTGTCACACAACACAGGCATGGGGTGGACATGGGCATGCATGGGGAATAGAGCTAGACAGCTGTGTGCGTGCCGTTGGAGGGGCAGAGGGTGGGGGGGTGGAGAAGCATCACAAGGGGTACCGCTGGGGGTAGTGTGTGGGTGGTAGTCCGCTGGTGGACCAGAATACGGTGCGGTGGGGGGTATCCCACATGGTGAAGTGTTGTGTGTGTCGGCTGCCAGTTAGTTAGATCTTAAGCTGGGGGGGGTGAGCCATGTTGGGCAGATCTGAGCTGCTAGCATCAATTCGTGCGGCACCGAGGGGGGTTTGGTGGGTGGTACTGTCAGGTGTGCGGTTCAAGCAGGTTTGCTGGGCACCACGCTGGCCAGGGACTGGCAGTGTGCAGCATGTCAACCGCTCGGGAGTGTTTGCGATGGGGCATTGTGCTGGAACAGGGGGGAGACAGCATACAGGGGGCGGCCACACCTCATATCCGGGGGTATGGAGTGAGGTGGTCCATTGCTGTGGGGCAGCGCATATGCAGGCCGAAAGGGTCGTGCCACAATGTCAAGGGTGGGAGGGACCCTAACTATGCCCCGGGGTCACGCAGTACCAGGGCGACAGATGTAGAGCATGATTTTTGCGGTTTGCAACAGGCATGGGCGCTGACTATGGCCTACCTGGGCACGTCACACTTGTCATGTGTGAGGTGTGGCGCGAGTCTAGGGGTGCGGAGCGAGAGTGTTGGCAGGGACCCACAGTCGCAGTGCCAATCGGCAGCAGGGGAACAAGGGGTTGCTGGACAGGTATCCTGTGTGGTGACAGTAGGGGATGTGAGGCGGCAAACTTGCGAGCTGGCATCATGGTTCATGGGACAGCCTACCAAGCTGTTTCACGGCATGTCCTCTGTGTCATGCTGTCCTCAGCATACCTGCGTACCCCACACTGGGTACAGATTAGGGTGACTATGTCGTGTGGTGGGTGACGCAGGGTGGGGAGGGGGGGGGGACGTAAAAGCGAGAATAGCTGTGTATATAGCGTGTGTAACGCCAGGGTGTGTGTTTGTTGGGGGGGGTGGGGGTTGTTGGGGGGTGTATGCGCCATGCCGTTCATGGGGATAACTCTGCACGTTTGGCGTTCCTGGAGGTGTAGGGAGGCTTAGCAGATGTGGGTGGGTGTATCGGGGGTTTGTCTACCTCAGGTGTGCGGTGTTGGACATGCAGTATGTGGCTGGCACGTGATTGGACTCTGCGTTGGAACACAAGGACGATGGCAGCCGCCTGGGTGGTGGAAATATGTCGGGTCGTTGGCCAACCAAAAGTGGTGTGTTGGGGAATGCATGGGGGCAACCCCATGACGATAGGGACAGTAATGACTATCATCTGATGTGGGTGACAGTGTCACTGGTGACGAATCACAGCGGGGTTGGGAGTGTATGGTCCGCTGGGGGATGTGGCAGGACGGCGGGGGGTACTGAGGAATGAGGGCGTGGGCACAGTGTACGACCAGGGGGTGACCAGTACACCAGGGATGTGGTACACAGCATGCCGATTAGAGAACATGCGACTGGTATGGTCCATGATGCCGGATGGCGGTGGGCCAGTCCGTCTTGGGTGGCCGGTAGTCACACTCAGGGTGGGTAGTGGGGTATGGGGTGGTTACAGATACCGGGTTGGGGCACGGTGCTAGCGTCGCACTAGGGGTTTTGGGGACCTAGCACCCTGGTGGTGCTGGCTGGTGGACACTTGCTCATGGTGGTGGGTGTGTGTATTTAAACGTGGCAGCATGCCATGCCACTCAGCATGGCACGATGGGGGTTTAGAAAGCAGGGGTATGATGGACTGAAGCCCATACCTAGCTGTGGGGGCTACTGGGAGTCGGACTTTTCGATAGGCGCAGGAAATGGATACCACCAGGGCTGTTTGTGCAGTGGTGCCGCTTCTCAGTCCCACCACCAGGGATAAACGGCCTGTGCTGAGGGGGTTCGGGGACGCCCTGTAGAACCAGCACACTGTGTAGTGTGGTTTGTAAGATGTTGATACGACAGCGGGAACAGTGGGGCTGCACAGGGGACATTGCTTCCCGCACCCAGTCCAGGGTTTGTGTGGTGGTGTGGCACACTGTGACTGGCTGCCTGCTTCCAGCCTACGCAACCGTGTGTGCCGAGACCCACTGGTACAATAATACGGGATACATGGCAGGCATTTTTGCGGGGCCACTCGGCAGTGCAGCGATCACTGGGGCGATGGCTGGACAGGATGGGAGCGTGGGAGGCGATCAGCACCCCGCACGTCCGTCCCCTGAAAAAGGGGCGTGGATGTCGATGCTTGGGTGTTGTGGCGTGTGGGACAGTCACAGAGTAGTTGTGGGATGGCACATGGGTGTAGTCATTGTCCGCAAGCGAGCGCCCTTGGTCTTGTGAGTTCGGTGAGTACACAGCAAACGCACTGCGAGAGGGGTCTGCTCACATCACACCAGTAGTCAAAGGTTCTGGACGTAGGCATCAGACAGGACAACAGACAGAAGGGATGGCTTATAAAGTCGGGTGTTTTGCGTTGTGGTGCATCATACAGGGACGAGCAGAGATGGGGAGTCGGGGACTAACGCAAACTGAGTGCTCGTGGGGGGGGGCACGAGCATATGTGGGGGCCTGACATCAGGGACGGGGGACAGGTGCTGTGTGATCCACCCAAGGTGGGGCTGTACCAGAATGGTTTCGGGGTTGGGGACGAGGGCTGTGGACATTGATGGGCCTCAACAGGCCATCAGGGTACCATCTAATGTGTCAGCTTGATTCAGCTTGGTTCCAGGATGTGTGGCGTTGGGGGGGGGTGTGACCCGGTTAACAAGCCTTTAAGATGCCTAGCGGTGGGCTGGGTGGGTTGCACAATGTGTGCAGGTCAGACTGTATGGGGGCATGGTGCAGGTCTCCCATTAGGCCGCCCATATCTGTTTGCCTTGGGCACCCTTGAGGGAGGGGAAGTGGCATTGAGGACCATGTCGCATGTGTTGTGGCCAAATGATGGTGTCGCGGATGCTGCAGGCGCCGGTCACCCTGTGGGTGTTAAGCATACACAATTGGTGGGGTGCGGTCACACGCTGGTACAGCATGCCATGGGAGATCCCACGACCAAGGTGGCAACACGTGATGGTTGACCATGCAACGACATGGGTGGTTTGGGAGCCACAAGGTAAGACATTGGGTGGGTAGGCTCTCGAGGGCGCCCTTGGGATGGGACACGGCGAGTCCATGACGACATTGCCTTTGTGGGGACCATGTAGACAGAGGTATGTGTGGGCTTTGGCAGTACCACTACAGGATCAGGTGTATCCGAGTGTGCTGTCATGGGGATTTGTTGATTAGCCTACGGTCGGAGTCAGCCAGACTTGGACCAAAGTGCGGTGGGGGAGATGAGCATACCTGGTCATGGGGTGGACAGGGCATCATGGTGGTCCCAGAACAGGCGTATCGGCTGGGGTTCAGTATGTCCAGGCTAGAGTCCGGGTGTCGTGTATGTGGGTCTGGGGAGAGTGTCACTTGAAACTTTACCACTATGGGGCTATTCGCCCGGCCTGCTGGTCATGTGTTGACTCTTAGGCTATACTGGGTCCAACAGTGGCCGGTGTGCTTGCAGAGGCCTTTTAAAGGGGCATGCGTGTGAGAGATAGGCGCTACGACACGCGGATCAGTGGGCGCGGGTATGGAGGGCCTTGTGGGACTGTGGGTGAGGGAGCTGACGTGAATCAACATTACATAGCTGTAGAGCAGGTGTGGCTCATTTGCAGAGGTTGGGGAGCCGGTTCTCGGAGGTAACTGGGTTGTGGCCGGCCGTATGGGCTCACGCGCATCAGGATCTGGCACGCGTGAGCATATCGAGTCTGCGCTACATGCGACAGTGTTTGTCCTGGGCTATGTGGCCCCTGGACTGCGGATGCCGTGCAGCCAGACCATATACCTTATTGCACACATTCATGGGTGACACAGAGCCCACTTTGGACCTGCCCCTGGAGGTAGGGGGATGCTTCCATACATGTACACACAGCCATATCTCCAGGGTGACACAGAGCCCACTTTGCATGGTCTCACTGGCCCCCTGGAGGTAGGGGGATGCTTCCAACTACATTAGTACACACAGCCATATCTCCAGGGTGACACAGAGCCCACTTTGGATGGCCTCTCTGGCCCCCTGGAGGTAGGGGGATGCTTCCAACTACTGTAGTACACACAGCCATATCTCCAGGGTGACACAGAGCCCACTTTGGATGGCCTCTCTGCACTCCTGGAGGTAGGGGGATGCTTCCAACTACATTAGTACACACAGCCATATCTCCAGGGTGACACAGAGCCCACTTTGGATGGCCTCTCTGCACTCCTGGAGGTAGGGGGATGCTTCCAACTACATTAGTACACACAGCCATATCTCCAGGGTGACACAGAGCCCACTTTGGATGGTCTCTCTGCACTCCTGGAGGTAGGGGGATGCTTCCAACTACATTAGTACACACAGCCATATCTCCAGGGTGACACAGAGCCCACTTTGGATGGTCTCTCTGCACTCCTGGAGGTAGGGGGATGCTTCCAACTACATTAGTACACACAGCCATATCTCCAGGGTGACACAGAGCCCACTTTGGATGGTCTCTCTGCACTCCTGGAGGTAGGGGGATGCTTCCAACTACATTAGTACACACAGCCATATCTCCAGGGTGACACAGAGCCCACTTTGGATGGTCTCTCTGCACTCCTGGAGGTAGGGGGATGCTTCCAACTACATTAGTACACACAGCCATATCTCCAGGGTGACACAGAGCCCACTTTGGATGGTCTCTCTGCACTCCTGGAGGTAGGGGGATGCTTCCAACTACATTAGTACACACAGCCATATCTCCAGGGTGACACAGAGCCCTCGGATGATCGGCTCTCAGCACTCCTGGAGGTAGGGGGATGCTTCCAACTACATTAGTACACACAGCCATATCTCCAGGGTGACACAGAGCCCACTTTGGATGTACTCTCTGGCCACCTGGAGGTAGGGGGATGCTTCCAACTACATTAGTACACACAGCCATATCTCCAGGGTGACACAGAGCCCACTTTGGATGGTCTCTCTGCACTCCTGGAGGTAGGGGGATGCTTCCAACTACATTAGTACACACAGCCATATCTCCAGGGTGACACAGAGCCCACTTTGGATGGTCTCTCTGCACTCCTGGAGGTAGGGGGATGCTTCCAACTACATTAGTACACACAGCCATATCTCCAGGGTGACACAGAGCCCACTTTGGATGGTCTCTCTGCACTCCTGGAGGTAGGGGGATGCTTCCAACTACATTAGTACACACAGCCATATCTCCAGGGTGACACAGAGCCCACTTTGGATGGGCTCTCTGCACGCACTTAGGTATGGGGATGCTTCCAACTACATTAGTACACACAGCCATATCTCCAGGGTGACACAGAGCCCACTTTGAATGTTCTCACTGGCCCCCTGGAGGTAGGGGGATGCTTCCAACTACATTAGTACACACAGCCATATCTCCAGGGTGACACAGAGCCCACTTTGGATGGTCTCTCTGCACTCCTGGAGGTAGGGGGATGCTTCCAACTACATTAGTACACACAGCCATATCTCCAGGGTGACACAGAGCCCACTTTGGATGGTCTCTCTGCACTCCTGGAGGTAGGGGGATGCTTCCAACTACATTAGTACACACAGCCATATCTCCAGGGTGACACAGAGCCCACTTTGGATGGTCTCTCTGCACTCCTGGAGGTAGGGGGATGCTTCCAACTACATTAGTACACACAGCCATATCTCCAGGGTGACACAGAGCCCACTTTGAATGTTCTCACTGGCCCCCTGGAGGTAGGGGGATGCTTCCAACTACATTAGTACACACAGCCATATCTCCAGGGTGACACAGAGCCCACTTTGGATGGTCTCTCTGCACTCCTGGAGGTAGGGGGATGCTTCCAACTACATTAGTACACACAGCCATATCTCCAGGGTGACACAGAGCCCACTTTGGTTGGTCTCTGCACTCCTGGAGGTAGGGGGATGCTTCCAACTACATTAGTACACACAGCCATATCTCCAGGGTGACACAGAGCAAACGAAGGAGGGCCTCTCGGCACTCATTGAGGTAGGGGGATGCTTCCAACTACATGAGTACACACAGCCATATCTCCAGGGTGACACAGAGCCCACTTTGGATGGTCTCTCTGCACTCCTGGAGGTAGGGGGATGCTTCCAACTACATTAGTACACACAGCCATATCTCCAGGGTGACACAGAGCCCACTTTGGATGGTCTCTCTGCACTCCTGGAGGTAGGGGGATGCTTCCAACTACATTAGTACACACAGCCATATCTCCAGGGTGACACAGAGCCCACTTTGGATGGTCTCTCTGCACTCCTGGAGGTAGGGGGATGCTTCCAACTACATTAGTACACACAGCCATATCTCCAGGGTGACACAGAGCCCACTTTGGATGGTCTCTCTGCACTCCTGGAGGTAGGGGGATGCTTCCAACTACATTAGTACACACAGCCATATCTCCAGGGTGACACAGAGCCCACTTTGGATGGCCTCTCTGCACTCCTGGAGGTAGGGGGATGCTTCCAACTACATTAGTACACACAGCCATATCTCCAGGGTGACACAGAGCCCACTTTGGATGGTCTCTCTGCACTCCTGGAGGTAGGGGGATGCTTCCAACTACATTAGTACACACAGCCATATCTCCAGGGTGACACAGAGCCCACTTTGGATGGTCTCTCTGCACTCCTGGAGGTAGGGGGATGCTTCCAACTACATTAGTACACACAGCCATATCTCCAGGGTGACACAGAGCCCACTTTGGATGGCCTCTCTGCACTCCTGGAGGTAGGGGGATGCTTCCAACTACATTAGTACACACAGCCATATCTCCAGGGTGACACAGAGCCCACTTTGGATGGTCTCTCTGCACTCCTGGAGGTAGGGGGATGCTTCCAACTACATTAGTACACACAGCCATATCTCCAGGGTGACACAGAGCCCACTTTGGATGGCCTCTCTGCACTCCTGGAGGTAGGGGGATGCTTCCAACTACATTAGTACACACAGCCATATCTCCAGGGTGACACAGAGCCCACTTTGGATGGTCTCTCTGCACTCCTGGAGGTAGGGGGATGCTTCCAACTACATTAGTACACACAGCCATATCTCCAGGGTGACACAGAGCCCACTTTGGATGGTCTCTCTGGCCCCCTGGAGGTAGGGGGATGCTTCCAACTACATTAGTACACACAGCCATATCTCCAGGGTGACACAGAGCCCACTTTGGATGGTCTCTCTGGCACCCTGGAGGTAGGG
>CM066033.1:783111836-783214996 GCA_033557465.1 Ichthyophis bannanicus
TCCCAGTGGAGGTAATAAAGACAGGACAGTATCTGAATTCAAGAAAGCAGTGGACAAACACAGAAGAATCCTCTAAGAGAAAAAAGGGACTGTAGTAGTTGGTATGGAAGAAAAGATTGGATTAGGCCGTAGGGTCGTTATCTGCCATCATGTTTTCTATGTTGTTGTTTTTTTAACTTCCTTGCATTTATTGACTTTTTAGCATTTATTACAAGCACCACTTGTTAAGAAATGAGACAAAGTCCAAGAAAAAAAATAAAATAGGAGAATCTCAGGAATACAATATTCAAAAATACTGAGAATTAAGGGTTTATGTTTACCTAACCACGGTAAAGCCATAGGCAGTAATGGCAGTGTTAAGAGACCTGAAGCCGTATAGGGCAGTGGGGTGGGTAGAGGGCGTCCCAGCGTTAGGGCCATTTAATATGTGCCAACAGGAAAATGTGCGGTAAGGTGACAAACATGCATCTTAAGAGCACAGTAAGAGTTCCCACGGTGACAAGTAAGGTGCCCTAAGGTGAGACAAGGTGCCCTAAGGTGAGACAAGGTGCCCATAAAAGACGGGAGGGACAAGATACCCTCAGAATTGGAACAGCCTGTAGACAGCTTTCAGGCACGAAAATGGCTGTATACCGCGAGCAAACGTTGGATAGAGCACTAAGGAATGCCAATGTAAAGGTGAATGGAAGGAAGGGATAGATGGGAGTTGATGGCCCTGCCATACTTGATGGTTACCCTATAGGGCAGCCATTCCAGCCGACAAGCATGTGGTAGTCAGCCTTTACCCATGCACAGGATGGTGCCAATGTTAAAGTGCTGCAATGGTCAGTGTGGGGCATAGGATGGAGAAGACGTGTCCCCCACACTGGAGGTAGAAAGGGCCGGATGGTTTTCCGCAATGGGAATACAGAGTACATAGTGGTCATGTGCAGATCAAGCAAGCATGAAGAGCCAAAATGTGGGACAAGAATACTAGTGTAAGCCATGGTTTATCAGCTTGCACAATACATGTCCGTACACACAGCCAACAGAGGCGGCTGGATGGTCTGAAGGATAATGGCGGCAGAGAATAGGGTGGTATGGGCTGCCAGCACACCGATGTGCAGAGCCCTGACTGCTACAGGCATTAAAATTAATCTGAATAGCACAGGCATAAAAGGAACAAATAGGAATTCCTGAACGCCTCTGCCCCCTGTTTATGGAAAGATTGCATGAACCAGTAGGCTATACCTGCCACACCTCTCTGTCACAGCAATGGCTGGATTCAAAGAGACTGCGGGTCACTGCCTAAAATATCTGCGTGGGGGTGCACTGCGGCATATGGTATCCCCACCAGTTACCCATGATGCATTGTATATGCAGAAAACAGCACTCTACCGCTGATCACCAACTGGAACATGCACTTATCCATCACCCTCATCTCAGTAAGATGCACTGACAGTGTGTGATCCCAGCACAGATGCAGCTACAAACCTGAGGGTGAGTGAGGATGGGCACTCCAGGCACCAAGTTCCCTGTAACATGCAGTGGCTAGAGATTGGCTCTGCTGCAGATCCCCATCATTCAGCAGTGTTTGGCAGGTATTGTCTGCAGTGTGATATGCCTGTCATCTTGTATCGCTACAGAATTGCAGCATGCTGTATGCACCAGTCATGCTCCAGCCCTGTGCTCTGCCCCTGTTGTGCAGGGACTCACCTAAACCAGTGCATGTCAATACCCAGTATTACAATGCTGATGCTATGGCCTCAAACCCCTAACTTCGGGGGTGGTTGCGCATCTAGGGTACGTTGCATGGGTTTATTTACTAGGGTTCTGCTGGCTCTACTAGTTTACTACTGAGAGTAAGGCCTGGAACACCTCACATCCTAACCAACTAAGTCCTAACATTCACCTACATCAAGCACAGTCCAACTACACCTGCTGGCCACCACTGGGTTTTTCCAGCCATGCACATGCAACCTGTAGATATTCAACTGGGCAGTACACCTTGCATTTACAACAGAGCAAACCATAGCTTGGGATGTACAGCATAGAGACTGAGCAGTTGGTTCAGTGAGTGCCCCCCCAGGACAGGAATTGCACCCATGTCATTAGCATCCAATGCAACACAAGCACTATTTTATTTATTATTATTACAGGCTCTTATATACCGCTCCACCCCCCCCCCGCTTTAGCATCAACGCGGTTTACAATAGAACAAAAGACCCGAACAAACCAAGCTGTTTGGTTTTTTACAAGAGAACAGTTAACGAGAACTTGGATAAAAATGTGGCGGGAAAAGCTAACTGAAAACTAATTACATCTTTATTTACATGTATATACAATAGGAGTTATTCTTAATTTGATGTGGGTCTTGTTAGAAACAGAGTTTCAAAAAGGGGATGGGGTGGTCAGGTCGGTGTCCCCTGGTTGGTCTGGTAATATTGGGGGTACATAGCCGTTCCGATGGTCCCTGCTCGTTCAGAGTGAAGAGTGCCCTCCCAGCATGACATGCCTGTGGCACCCTCGTCCATGGCAGGTGGAATTCGTACCGCTACAAACATCCCATCCATTGGCCCTACCTTCTGAAGGCAGAACACATCTTGACCAATCCGCCCTGTTTCATGCCAACATACCCACCCTACTGTTGCTCCTCATCAGGCTCATTTGTAAACTAAAGCTGGAAACAGTTTATCCACTGTGAAGCTCAGTGAGGGTGTAGGAAAGCCACAAACCAATGGGATAGACACACACACACACACACCGCACCAAATTGGGATGGTTGGCATTCCTGCCTGCCACTACTCTGGTCCCGATCTCAGTTCAAAACATTTTTTAGGTGTGCTCATTATGCATGAGCTAGTGTTGCCACGTCTGATATTACACGGCCAGCTCAGCGTGCCAGTGCTGTCAGCCTTCCTCTCTATCCAGCTGAGGATTGTTCAGAGTTTCTGTCTGTGTGTGGTTTTTGTACCTTTGTTGGTCTATTCAATGAGGGGTTGCACATGTTGGTGTTTGTACCTGCACACTGTGGGCTAAAATTTAGCCACAGGGACATGTCACTTCAATGATCCACAGTCAGGACCTGAACCTGTAACCCTCATATACACACCAACTGTGTGTAGTGCACCACAGTGCTGCCCACATGGTTACCCAAAAAATAGTCCCTGGGGATGACAGTGTTTTTTCCATCATAACCGACCTTGACACATAGCATGGCCAGGGTATGGCTTTGGGTCTGACTGCAGGCGAGTGCCACTGCCCCCTCTGCCAATTACTCCCACACCATGCTGACCTGCCCATGTGCCCGCAGTGGTGGTGGAGTGCAGTCCCAGGCCAGCCAACATGTGGTTTTGTTGGTGCTTAGGGCACCAGGCTCTGAAGGGGTGGAAGGTGGAGGCATTGATGGATTGCCACACATCCCCCTCCACAACCATCTGTCTCTCCAGGGACCCCATTGCTCTGCCTGCTCAATATTATGTCTCTTCAACCTGGGGTAGAGAAAGCTGAGGAGTGTTTTATGTTTAGAGGTCTATAAGTATTGACTGGAATGGATTGGGTAAAAAACATAGATTGCTTGTTTTACATCATCAAAAGATAGTAGGACTAGGGGACATTCAATGCGGCTACAGTGTAACCCATTGAGAGCTACTGTGAGAGAATTGTTTCTCAGTCAACGCATATTCAATGTCTGGAATTCATTTCCGGAGAATGTCGTAAAGGCTGTTAGAAGATAGCTGGTTTTTCAGAAATGTTTGGACAGGTTCATGGGGAATGGTTCATAAAGTCATTACTGAAGAGGATCCCAGAATATTCCCCTGCTTGCCCAATACATACGCACTGTGGATCCGTTGTGTCGGTTTGGCCGGAAAATGCTACATTATTTGTGACCTAGATTGACTACTGTTGGACACAGGATACTGTGGCATGAAGAAGCTTGGTCTGACACAGTCCTGGCATATTTGCAGGGCTCTGTTTCTATGTGCCACCTAGGCAACTACCTTGGTCCACCCTCGATGCATCAGCATCCCCCACTGCATGAACCCACGTGCACCTCCTTTGCCCCATTTGTGCACCATCAACATAGTGCCTTTCAATACTTGGGCACTATTTTGCTGCTGCTAATGAAGCACTACTAGCACTATTCGTGGACCTCCCCTGTCTGTGCATCACAGTTGCAGCCAGATGTTAAAATAGGCTCTCTCCCTCCCTCCAAAATACCCCTTTTCCGCAAGAATTTTGATATGTGGTAGGGTTCCTGCCATTAAGCTGCCTTTCATTTCATGCCCACTCTCCGCCCATTGGCCCCCCACTTCTCCACCCTGTGGACACCTACTCTCCACCCACAGAGCGGTCGCTAACCGTTAACGCAGCTGCTAAAGTGGTATTTAAGGCACTCTAAGGGCTTCATGTGTTCCGAGAGCATGCGCTAACGGCACACTTGCTCCTTTAGCAAACATACCCCGAAGTCCCACAAGCCCCACAGTATAGATGGGACCTACTTATACCCTGAAAGGAAAACCACTCCACCAAAGTAGTAACCAAAACAAAGAAAAATAAAGCTAAACCTGAACACAACAGGGTATTTACACACAAGCATCAATTTCTCAATGCCGAAGAGGAGAAGAGGCAATTTGGATTAGCATTGATGAAAGTACTAAGTCCCCAGAAGGCTAATCCGAAAATACAATTCATCTAATTATGTTTTTACTAAGCAATTTACAAGGATATTTTAGGAAAAACCAAGCTTCCATTTGCTAATATGCCATTTTTATAACAGAAGAAATTCCCTACATCTTTTCTGGGTTTCTCCGGAAAGGTCTAGAAAACCCCTAACGTTAAACCCAAGCAAAGGGATGGAGCCTTTTTTAAAGAACAACTTAAGAATTCAATCTCAATCAACCGATAGTACACAAGTAACTAACGAAGTTAGCACAGAAACTAGTGACTTAGTTGTAAATATAATAAACCGGCGGTAACATCAACAGTCGGCTACGTTAACGCGCGTTAAGGGTACCTAACGCGGGTTAACGTCACTTTCTGTGGTAATGTCCCGCAGAGGGTGAAGAGAGGGTGGAGAGAAGGCCGTCAATGGGTGGGGATTAGGTTGGGAGAGGCTCCTGCAACACTCAAGCAAGGGACTGAAGGACTGAACATTACCAGGACCTGAAAACCTGTCGTTAGAATGCCCATTGCTGAGGAGGGTGAAACCATTTAAGCGTCAGCAATGTACAAAAACATAGGCAGAGAGCCCAAGGACACTCATAGTAGTGATCCATTTTGCAGCAACAGCATAGCGTGCCCAAGTATGGAAAGGCCACTATGGGACGATGGTGCACATGGGGCCTAGGGGGCTGCAGGCAGGACATGCAGTGGGGGCAGCTGGGGCATAGGGTGGACTAGGCTGTTGCTTAGGTGGCCCCTAGGAACATAGAAACTGGAAATCAGCAAAGACAGCAGCTGCCCAAGGCTAAAGCTGTCCAGTAGTGGGTGTTCCACATTGTCCCATCCATGGTATATAAACCGCAGCATTACCCTAAAGGTCACACAGGTACCACTATGCCTTTAATATGACAATCAGTGCACATCTGTGGACCCCTTTAACAAGGGTTCCACAGACCTTCCCCCGGATGCGTCCCAAACAGTTTGTACAACTCCACTAACGGAACACCCTTTACTGCAGCCCCTAGTAGGCCTTGCAGGGTGTGGACCACAAGTTGTTCTGAAACATATATACACCCAGGAGGCCCAAGCTGGGTACATTGTACCTGAGGTGCATGCCCTAAATAAAAATGCCTGTCCACAGTCGGCTGTCACAACATAATCTTACTACGTCTACCTGGTCCACCCTAGTCAATAGTTTGCTAGGGCAGAAGACCTGACATCCCCCATCCAGCTCTCCCCCATAGTGGAAGGGACATAATATTGGTAGGCGGTGATGGGGGGGGATGTGTGGATGTCCCATGTATGCCTCCCCACCCCAGACCCTGCTTCCCTAGGTGAGCTCTTACCTGCACAGGGATGGTCTGGGACTGCGCAGCTACCAGCATTCGACAGCATATGGCCAAGCAGCATGGCAGGGGTTCTTGTGTGTTGGTGCTCGAGGTTGTCATGGCATCCTGTCTGCAGTGGACCTAGGCCATGCCCCTGTACCCTACTTGGTGTGCAGTGCAACAGAAAATGTTTGGCTTAGGATAAGTAAAGGTAGCCCCCATGGACTGCTAGGCTTCTGTGGCAAAAGTGTGGTACAGTACACTTCCAGCCAGTGTGCCCTGGTGTCTAGGGTCACAGGCTCATGTCCCAGTTGTGGAATCCTGCCAAGCAATGTCCCTAGTTTTTTACTCTACAGTGCAGATACAACATCAACATGTGAAATCCCCAAAGCAGCGGCCAAACAGGGGTACAAACACCCACTCACACAGGATCTATTAATCCAAAGCGCCATGCAGAGTCAGGCTGTTGGTCCCAGCACGTAGCCCCAGTCCACCACCAGAGCACTACTACTACCTCCTGCACAGTCTGGCAATGTCGCACTGTGAAAAGGACCAGTGTTGGTGGGCAGGTTTGCCAACCACCCCTACGTTGGTACAATGCTGTCCAATAGGCGTGTGTGTATGTTCTATCCATTGTTTTGTGGCTGCCTTATACCCTTCACTGGCCCCACAATGTCCTACCACTAGTACCAGCATTAGCCTGAAATGTTGCATGATGAGGCAAGGTATTGTGGGTAATGGCCCGCTATGGTTGACTGGGCAGGATGCATCTGCATAGAGTGTAGTGCACTGGCTTTGGGAACTTGTAGTGCCCAACCACCACCTGCATGGACAAGGTGGCCACAGCACGTCTTGCTGTTAGGGCACTCTCACACTGACCAGTGACCCATGGCATGGCTACTGTTCCCACATAGTGCTAGCTAGTATCTGTCCCAAGTGATATTTCTGTGCCCTCTGTTCTGGAGTCCAATCATTATGGGCACCTGCCAGGTGCCTGTGCCATACAACCCAAGGTCTGGGTGTGCATAGTTCCACTGTGAACATGCAAGATAGACTGGCGTACGGATTGTCTGTGGTTAGTTTGTGCATTGCTGGAACACCTGGTGTGGTGCATGCAGGTCAGTCTGCCTGTGCCTGCTGCTGGTGAAATTCAGACCATGGTTTAGGCGGGGTAACAGCTTTAGTCCCCTATAACTGGTGGGAGCACAGAAAATGGCAATTGGACAAGGTATTATGCAGTGTTGTGACTTAAGTGTGTTGGCTCTTAATGCGCATTTCCCATCCCCTGCGGTCTTAACAGAGAGGCGCGGGAGAACACTCTCCCTTCGTCGAATTCGGAAAGCCATGGCACAGAGGGCTCAGCCATCGCAGAGGGAGGGCCTCAGCCGGGCAGAGGGGGCCCCGTGGGACACTTCCATTCTGCCCATTTGCCGCGGTGGCAGCAGCAGCACAGCGGTAGCAGCCAGCTTTTTTTTTTTTTTTCCCTTGAGCCGATGGGGGTTTAGGACTGGTAATGGGCTATGGGGGGACTTATCTGTAAGTGTCTTGGGGCGTTAAGACTGGATGTGGGCTGATGGGGTTAGGACTGGTAATGGGCTGTGGGCTGTTTGGGTTAGTACTCGTAATGGGCAATGGGGGGCTAGGACAGGACATGGGCTTATGGGGAGGGGTTAGTACTTGATGTGTGCTGTTTGGGGGTGTAGGACTGTCAAGGGGCTAATGGGGGTCTAGGACTGGAAATTGGCCTGATTGGGGGGTTAACTCTAGGAGGTGGGCGGATGTGGTTAGGACTGGTACTGGGCTGTGGGCTGATGGGGGGTTAGGACTGGTAATGGGTTATAGGGGGTTAGGACTGAGAATGGGCTAATGGGGGGGCGAGGGACAGGAAATGGGCTGATTGGGAAGTGTTAGGACTTGAGGTGGTTCTTTTGATTGGGTTAGGACTGGTAATTGGGCTGTGGGGGGTTACCGGACTGATAATTGTTGGCTATATGGGGGGGGGCTAGGACAGGAAATGGGCTGATGGGGATAGGACTGTAATGGGGCGTGGCTTGTTTGGGGGGGGTTGAAACTGGTAATGGGCTATGGGGTGGTTAAGACTGGTAATCCCTGGGCTGTGGGGCTCTGATGGGGCTGATGTTCTTGTGGTAATCAGGGCTATGGGGGGGTTTTAGGGACTGATAATGATGGGCTATTGGATGGGGGCTTAGGACAAGGAAATGGGCTGATGGGGAGGAGTTAGGACTTGAGGTGGGCCTGATGGGGTTAGGAACTGGTAATGGGCTGTGGGCTGATGGTGTGGGGGGTGGGGGGGTTTAGGACTGGCAATGGGCGCACTCATGGTTGCTGTACTGGAAATGGAGCTTGATGGGGTTTGGACTCGAAGTAGCTGATGGGGTGGTTAGAACATGGTAAATTGGGTTATAGGGGAGGCTTAAACTGAAAATGGGGTGATGGGGGGTTAGGAACTTGGAAGTGGGTTGATTGGGGGGGCTTAGGACTGGGTATTATGGTATTGGGTTTGGGGGGGTTGCCTAGGACTTGTGAAATTGGGGCTGATGGTCGATGGGCTAGGACTGGAATGGGGCTGCAATGGCAGGGACTAGAAGGGAATGGGTATGCTGGTGTTAGGCCTACGGAACTATAAGGGAGCTGATGTTGGGGAGGATTAGAAGTGGGATGGGTGCGTAGACGGGAGATTAAAATGGGAGAGGTGGAAAAATATTTTTTGTGTGTGGAGGGATGAAAAAATCTACAATTGGCCGGCCGTGGTAATTGGAGACAGTAAGTGGGGTATTGAGGATGTGAGGCTGGTAACAATTTGAGTGGATGAATAGGAATGAGGAACTAGCGAAGGTAGAAAGATCATTCTGTTAAAGCAGATGTAGAGAGAGAATGGAAAAAAAACTCAGGAGAGAAGAAAGGACAAATGGACAGCAGACCGATGGACCAGTTTAGCAGAAGACACGAAGTAAAACCAGAAGAAAGTGGCTGGAGCAATTGCAGCTGAAAAAAAATGCACAAAAGGTAAAAAACTATCCTCTTCTATCTTGTATGACATTTTGAATTTAATTAATTGGAATCTGTCAGGCTCTGCGTGAATGGTGCATCATTAACATCTGCGCTTTTGGTTTGAGTACAAGAGGAAATTAATTTATAGGTTTTCATTTCTACACGTGTTGTTGCTCACATTCCAAGTTTGGCTTTTGGGGTTCCCAGATTTAATTATTGTCCTTCCTATTTCTCACTTGTGATTCTTTTGTTTGGTGATGGTCCTTTGTTCTTGCATGTGTAATTGAGCTGATGTATTCTGTTTTATGTAATGATTCGTATTTGGACTATTGCCAGGACTGTTGATTACATCTTTCCCCAGTAGGTCATGTATTGGTTATTCTCTGAAAATGTAGTTGGTTTTACTATTTGTCTAGTCGTTTTCCTTTTGATAGTTCAGCGGTGATGTTGCTTTGTTGATTCGCTGGTAGTGGCCTGTTGAGGATACGGCGGTTTTGCTATGGGTTCTAAATGGGCAAAAAAAAAAGGTGTTTGGTAGCAGTTCCTAATCGCTGTCCCCTGGCGCTGTGTGGCACCTGGATTATAGTAAATGTAGAAATCTTTTAGTCTTTTCTCTTAATCCATCCACTCATTCACGAAGGCATGGTTTTAAACTACATTAGTTAGTATAGTTGATCTTAACATTATGCAAATATTTATGCAAATGAAGGCCTCTTTAAATTGTGCAAATGAAGGCCCCGCACCGAATCTTCCGCACATGGGCCCCGATCCACCCCCCTTGGGCCCGCCCCGACTGTTTTCTTTCCTTGCCAACTGGCAGATAGTAAATACAAGAAACAGGTGGAATCATCTCCTTAGGGACTTGTAGAATCTCCAATAAATATTTACAATGCATTTCCCATGCTGAGACAGCTGCAGATATTGGAAAGTTTATAAATCGCAAGTTGGAAGCCCTAGATGCGTTTTCAAGAGCTTCCAACTTAAAGCGAGTACCAGTTAAATCCTTTATAATGGCAGAGTTAGTGTCATGGACTGAATCAATCTTAATTGCATTGTCCATTACAGTTACTTTAAGCTCTCATATTGCAGTTTTGCTGTAACACAGACATATCGCAGCTTGATCGTGCAATTTTCAGCTGCAATTGCTGAGTTTGTAGAGGGACAGCATGAGTCAAATTAAAGATCACATCCAAAAGAATCTCTAAGATAATTTCGGCAGGCCTTACCATGACCTTCGCAGGTAAAGAGAGTCCAGAAATGGCCGAAGTTAAAGCAGAAGAGGGCATTACATTTTCTTCAATTAGACCACCTGGTTCAATCCCTGCTGGGTCTCAATGATTTGCACAGTCAACTAACAGTTCCCCCATTTGCAGAAACATATCCATAATGCCTACCTTCCAAGTGTAGAGACCTCTAGGTTCTGCCTTAATTGAAGCAGGCAGAGAACCTCTTCTCGTGTATTTTCTAGTGACCTCTTTATGCCTCTTGCAGTTTCAAGAACAGGGGAGGGGCTTCTGTACCAGTAAAGTAATAATGGGAGGAGACTCATTTGGTTGGAAACTGGTACTGTTATAAATACCCAGCCTAAAAGCAATCTTTGTCTTTGGCGCCAGGCCATTGCACCAAAAGGAGCAGATGGCTGTTGGTAACTGGCAGGGGTTACTTAGCCCTCTGTACTTCAGAGGATTGGGTCTCTGGGTGCCAGAATGCCACTGTTAAATAAAGAGTCAAAGGGGTCAGAGAAAGGAAGAAACCTTTGAATACTGAGAAGGAAAGGGATGCCACTCATGTTAAAACAGAGATGATGATACAGTTGATGACCCATGGAGAAAGGTCAGGTTCTACAGTTCAGTGCCTACAATCACATCAGCTTTGGATCCACAATGTATTTGTTGGGAAAAGGGGTATAGAGGGTTTCCCATCCACAAGGGACAGTTCTAAAGGAAGTAAGATAATTGTGCTTATTTTGCTTTACTCTGCTAATTCTGGATTTGGTTTTTAAACTCTGCCCCTCAAGCTTTCAGTAAACATGTGGTTCATAACACCCTCTGAACTGGAATGGTATATTTTTTGGAAGGGGTGTGAGTAGTAGAGAGTCAGTCATCCCTGGAACCGCAGCCTCCCAGATAAACTGGTCCCAAGCTGGAACCCAGAATCCCAGAGGGGTAAACCTCATAAAAGACAGTGTTGCCTCCCTAAAGTTGTATCTCCAGTTTCCTACACAGAAAAAAAAAAATTCATTGAGAGGACCACAGAGACCGTGAGGGGCAACACAAGTCACGCAGATCTTGGACATTTGTTTCAACCATTCCTAGAGCTCTGTACTCCCCCTTACACATAATCACTATAAATCTCTAACAAAATAAGCTGTAAATCATATTGCCAGCTGGTATGGGGTGTTCTGCCAGGAAACAGGATAGGTCTCAAATCATCTAGCTTGAAAAGTCTCCCTTGGCAACTCTGTCTCCTGAGACAAAATGATGCAAACATAAGATTTAGCAGAAACTGTTCCTGAAAGCAGCATGTATAGGGTTGCCAACTGGCTCCAGATGCGCCCTGACAGGTTTTGATTCCAGTCCTGGGTTTACCTCATTGCATGCAGGGATATGTAGTTCTGATTTCTCCATTGCACTCCATAAAAAAAGGAAAACTACAAGTCACTGCATGCAATGGAGTAAATCCAGGACTGGATCAAGCCTGTCGGGTGCATCTGGAGCCAGTTGGCAACCCTAACTAACAGCAATAGCAACTCAAAAAGGGCCACAGTTGAATGTTAAGAAGTTTCAGCTGTGAGGTCATAAGTGATAATTATAGCAAGCAGCAAAGATAAAAATGCAAACCACAGAGGTGTTATGCCAAAAGTTTAAATCACATTGGAATTGCAATTTCTCCAAAGGAACAGTCAGACAACACTCAGTCCTTTTTCATGAGAGAACTCAAAGTTCCAGGTATTCATGATAATCTGGATAAGTGTTTGTTCTTTTAATTTAAAATGTGCTGATCACCTTTTAATCTAATAATGCACAAGGCAATGTCAAACTGAGACAAAGCATGCACAGACTAACACTAAACAAAACAATAGACAATGATGACTCCAGACGTTTCAAATTCATTGTAAAGCCATAAAATATACAGCCAAAAAACAAAACACAACAAAAAAAAGGCTCCCAAAATCTCAAAAGTTTGCATCATTTTGGAGTGGAGGAGTAGCCTAGTGGTTGGGGAAAGGTACTTCAGGCTGGAAGGTTGGGGGTTCAAATCCCACTAAAGGACAGCAACCTTGGGCCGGAAGGACTGGTGTTTCTAGTCTCACAGGTGCTCCTTGTGGTCTTGGGCAAGCCACTTAACCCTCCATAGCCCATGTTCCCTGTAAAATAGTTATCTCCAAGTTATAATGCCCTGTTCAATGTAACTTCAGTTTGTTCAATGTAAACTGCACTGATGCAGAATAGTGTGGTATATAAGAGAATGTAATAAATAAATTCCCTCAACCCAACTGCTATAGTAAAAACAAAGCCAAGGTACCATGGTGTACAGTAGAAGACTGCAAAAATCAGATCTTGAGCCATAACATTTCAGGGGTCTCTATCAACTCTCTTGGTGGAACAGAGAGAAGAGTCAATAAAAAAAAATTAAAAAGCTTTGGTGGCTGTGTGAGGGACCCCTGCTGAGGGAGCCACTGGAATTCTAGGGGAAGTCCAAGGTTGTGAGGTCGTGATCACTGGGAGGCCATAGGGAGTTACAGAGTCATCGGCAGCAGAGGAGACAATGCCACCACTCCTCCCATTGCAACAAAGTGCTTAAGGGTGGCTTCCATGAGAATTTTCTGAGGACCAGGATCAGAATTTGCAGCACTTGCATGCACCCAAAAGTTGGAAGCACAGTGCCACTTAACAACAACCTGGCTTGGGTGGAAGAGGCAATCAAAGCAGTGCAAACCATGGGGAAGTACTGGGGAAAATTCCCATTGCTGCAGTTAGTGTTGAGTGACCAGTTTTAAGTTTCATGATGGCCCCATTCCAAGCAAGAAGCCATGGAGGAAAGCATCTCACTGTAACAGGAATAAAGAGAAATGGCATCCCTAGTTCTCCATTTAAATATCTGGACTAGTGTTTCTAGTGTGAGCCAGCTGTACTGCACATTGGCGGCAGGATTGAGCATGAAGAGAGGGTTCAAGCTCAAAAGAGTGTTAGGAAAGAAAGCTGAGGACTTTTGTTAACAGAGATGGAGACCAGAGACATTTGCTCCATGTGAGTTTAGTAAAAGGAATAAATAGAGGCAATTTCTCCAAATTGGTTAGTTTTGCACATATCATGACAGTCATGTACCTCACTCCTAAGCCAGGATATGTGGAGTATTATCTCAGTCTCTCAAATTTACTGATAATGCTCACCATAGTATTTGCATCGTGCCAAACAGAGCCTCTCTCTGGAGTTCGTACAATGTAACATGTATGGGTAATTTATCAAGGTGTGCTTGGAAATAGCCTTGTACTGTATTCAGTTTTTCAATCACAGTGGCTGTAGGGGGAGGGAGGAAATTATTAATTTTCTTTCCCACAGAGAACAGTCTAAGTGCTGGGGACTGATGTAAAGTAAGGCACCTGTTTTAGGGTTTCTAAAGTTATTTTTTTCTTTTAGGGGAAAAAAACGGATTGTTTTCAGAACTTTCCTTTGAAAGGTAGAATGAGAAAGAAGTAACAAGAAAATGTTGAGCAGATGTGTGGGAAAAAAAATATTTGCCCTTAGGTGTATTTATTTATTTATTTATTTAACATTTTTTTATATACCGTCTTTCTACGAATCAAAACGGTTTACATAGAACAATAAAAGCAGTGTATTTCAACTGTTTACAAGGAACGAATAACAGGATACAGAATAAAAACATGAGGAACTAAATTATATTATACAATTAATTACAGTGAACAATGATCAACTATTTACATATTTACATATGTATGTGCAAAGCTACGGAAGGGAGTATTGTAAAGATTGAAGGAACAAGGGCAGGGAGGTAAAAAACAAGGGGTTTAGGTCTTAGGGTGGGAGAGAAAAATGATCAAGGAAGAGATGGGTCTTTAACTTTTTCCGGAAATCAGTGTGGCTCACGCAGTTGCGCAGCTCATGCGGAAGGGAGTTCCAAAGGGATGGAGCATAGAGGGAAAAGGTCCTGTTACATGTGGATTGCTTACAGTGTTTTTTAGTTGTAGGGTATAGTCAGTAAGTTTTTAGTGATAGAACGTTGATGTCTAGTGTTGTTGGAGAAGGCAAGGAGAGGGGAGAGGCATGGAGCTGACTCCTTAATGATAATTTTGTGTATTAGAGTAAGAACCTTGAATTTCACTCGGTGATGAACTGGGAGCCAGTGGAGATCATAGAGGATTGGTGTAATATGAGCTCGTCTAGGATTGTTTGTTATGAGACGCACTAATGTATTCTGGGCTAGTTGGAGGGGTTGAATAGAGTTTTTGGGGAGGCCCTGATAGATCAGATTACAATAGTCAAGCGAGGGGGTTGTAAGGGCCCTGACAGACCAGTGCGAAAGGAGTCGGGGCTTAGGATAGTCTGAGGTTCCTGAGAGTGCGTAGCTTAGCGTATACTGTTGTTAGTGGTTTTTTTTATTTGATCAGAGAAAGATAAGTTCTGATCAAGTATGATTCCAAGATATTCACCTGTTTTTTATAGAGAGAGTGAGATCGTCAAAGGTGAAGGTTGTGGGGGGGATGTATGAGGGGTTAGAGAAACTTGGAGTGCCTCAGTTTTGGATTGGTTGATTATTAGGTTGTGTTGAGAGAGCCAAGATTTGAGGCTGGTTAGACATTCATTTAGCCTTAGAGAAATTAGGGTTAGAGAGGTTAAATGGGGTGAAACACATCATGTCATCTGCATATATTTGATACTGGATGCCATAATTTTGGAAGATTGTGCCTACAGGTTTGGAGGAAGATATTAAAGAGGAACGCAGATAGACTGGATCCTTGAGGTACACCTTGTTTTAGATTAAATGGGTGGTAAGTATCACTTCCAATACGGACCTGTTGGGTTCTGTCGTTTAGGTAGGATTGGAACCATTTTAGGGTTGAGCCTCTCAATCCTATATCATGAAGTCTGTATAGGAGTTGATGGTGGGGGAGGGAGTCAAATGCAGCGGAAAAGTCTAGGAAAATAAGTAGACATCCTTGGGTGGAGTTCTGGGTGTGTGCATACAGGGAATCTAGTAAGGAAGTGAGGAGGGTTTCAACTCCGTGATTTTTTGAATCCATGTTTGGAATAAGTCAAGGGGGAGTGGTCATCAATATAATCCTGAAGTTGGATTTGGACAAGTTTCTCGGTTATTTTTGCAAGGAAGGGGATACTAGATATAGGTCTGTAAGAAGATGGAGAGGTGGGTCTAGTTTTGTACCTTTTAGGATTGGATGGATAGAGGCACTCTTAAGCGAAGGTGGAACGAAGGCCTGACTGGAGAGAGATTTATACAATATTCAAGATGTAAGGGGAGGGAGAGAGCTTCTGGTAGATTTAATCCAGGGGACAGGACAAGGGTCAAGGGCAGAAGTTGAAGCATTCAGTTCTTTAATAACATCAGATACATTGGCTAATGTGATGGTATGAAACTCTTTCCAAGAGTTTGGGAAAGGGTGCTTCATGTATTTGGGTGTCATGGAGATAAGTGGATTGGGAGGTATTGGTTAAAGGTGGGAGGAATTTAGAAGTAAGATGGTTAGCTATAGTTTGCGCTGATATTTTAGGTGGTTGGTCATGTTGTAGTGGTTCATTAATTAGGGATTTGGTGATAGAGAAGACTTCTCGTGGTTTATTAAGAGCTCTTTGGATGATATTCTCATTATACTCTCTTTTGTGAGTGAGTGTTTCTAAGCAGTAGGATTGGAGTTTAGTTGTGTAGGCGACACATATATTGGGGTCTTGAGTACGTCTCCATTTACGTTCAAGGCGTCTGAGATCCCTTTTAAGATTTCTCAGGATTGTAGAGAACCAGGGGGTTCTTCTTTGGTGTTTTTGAGGAAGATGCTTGGGTGGGATTAGGGAGGCTGCGGATAAGATTTCATTCCAATTAGCTATGAAGGACTCTTGGTTTAGGTTGTCGTTGTCTAGCTGGTCAAGTGAAGGGATTGTTTGCTCCAAGAAGTTGGCTGCATTAAATTGCTTGAATTTACGTTTATGTTGGAGATGGCTGTGTGGTTGGCTTCTGTGGGCGGAGTAGGGGATGGAGAAAAGGATGAGTGCATGATCAGACCAAGGTATGGGTTGAATGGAGTGTTGTATCTGATCATTGAGACGAGGATGTTGTGGGATAAATATAAGGTCAAGGATGTTTCCTTTAGAATGTGTAGGGAGTTGGAGTATTTGAGTGAAGTTAAGTGACTTCATTGCTTGAAGGAAGGAGGATGATTGCATTGAGGATGTGGAGTGCAGGTTTAGATCTCCTAAGATAATTAGGGGCGTGAGGTAGGTTGAGGAGAGCCGGCTGTGTCTAGGATCGTGGAAAGGTCAGATGAGTCAATCTGGGGGGCAACGGTATAGCAAGTGCAAGGAGAGCATGGAATTAGAGATGGTAATAGTGTCCATTCCTGAGGTGGAAGTAGATTCTACAGAGGAGAATTGTAAGTTAGATCTGGAGATAATAGCTACACCTCCTCCTCTTCCATGTAGTCTGTTACATAAATTGATAGAAATTCTTTGGGGCATAGTTGATTTGTTAGAACTGTGTCAGAGTCTTGAAACCAGGTTTCAGTGAGGCAAAGAATATCGAGGTTGTGATCAGTAATAAGGTCAGCAAGTAAGGGGATTTTGTTCCTGGCCGAACGGTGTGATGCAGCAAGGGGCACACAGCCCAGGGAAAATAAGATAAAAGAAAGACTTACCTCAGAGTCAGCTTTAGAAAGCAGCACTAGGCACCATGATTCACTGCAGCAAGGGAAATTCTTGCTACGTAGCAAACAAAAGTCCCATCAGGAACACCTGAGTGAGAGTCCCCAGGTCACGTGTAGAGCTAGGGATTATTTAGGGCAGGGTTCCAGTCAGTTAGAGAGGAGAGTCAGAAGCAGGATCACCACGGGAAGCAGTAGGAGAGAGAGGAGCAGGAGGTGTGTCCCAGGTCAGCTGAACAGAAGCCCCAGGGGATTGCTGGGAGGAAATTCTTCTCACGAGGAGTCAGGAAGTGAGTCTGTCTCCAGCTCTCGAGAAGGAAGGTTCAAGGCAAGCTGCACTAAGGGAAGACCTGCTACCAGGAATAGCTTTGGAGAGAAGCCAGGATTACCCCACTACCCCAGAGGCCAGTATTTGCCAGCTCAAGGCAGAGGTCACGGTGAGAGGGAAGTGTTGGGGGATGGGCACTCCATGCATGACTACAGCTTAAGAAATAGAGGTGAAGTTAGGAACAAATATATTCCTGTTCAAACCAGCCCGGGAGGCTAGAAGCAAAGGCTACAGAGAGCCAAGCATAAAGACAAGCCCTGCAGAGAGAAGGAAACTTCCCTATAGTAACAAAGAGAAGTTTAAAGCTTATAACTGCAAAGGGCGGGGTTCTGATTACAGACATAAGAAGCAAGATGTTTCAGAGCTAATGTTCTGGGAGGCAAGCCCAGGCAGAACCAGCTACAGAGAGAGATATAGACCCAAAGGGGGAAAAGCCTCCAGGGACTGTTATAGTGAAGTGTCACAAGACGCTATAGCTGAATACCGTTCTCAAGAAGGGTCTGATACCAGCAGTGTGAGTAGTGCTGGGGAAATGATATGGGAAGACGCTGCTAGTCTGCAAGAGGATATTCCTATGGATTGCAGTGTCTGTGTTAAATGCAACCGTATGATGTAAATACTGGATGAAGAGAACTCTGTGAATATAACAAAGAATATACGTGTGTCACCACTTTTGTTGCTAAGCTTATCTGATTTAAAGTTTCTGTTTCCTTTGACAATGTCCGAGCGGGACGGGGAATAAAACCCACTTTTCATTTCAAGTTGCTCTGAAAGACTTTTTATTTACAAGGCCAGAGCAATTACTTGTGCATACGCCCTAGGCAACCGCCTATATAGGGCTAAATAGGCCTCTAACCACAGGCCCCATCACAGGTTGGCGTAGTTTTTATCGGATCCAGTCCAGGAAACAAGGAGCTACAGTGCAGAGCGACAAAGCGGGACGAGCGGAGTTTGCACGAACGGAGGAGGATCCAGGTTCCAGGAGTGAGACAGCAAGCAACTTCTCAAAATAAGTCCCTACACCTTGCTCAGGTAACAGGTATTTGGGCACATGTTGGTGATGATCGCTGGTGAGAAGAGGAGGCTTGGGAGGAGAAATTTTTATCCTTGTTATTGTGCCGCACTTGGTTTGGTGTGTTTCTGATTTTTTTCAGGAAAGGAGATGACGACGACGATGGATGCACGGGAGGTTCTCAGGTGGATGAGCAGCCAGTTCGAGAAGCAGGGAGAGCTAGCTCGGCAGAACCAGGAGCAGGCCATCGCTGCCCTGGTGGAGCAACAGAAGCCCCTGACGGACTTAATGCGGACATTCTGAAGGAGCCTAAGAAGGACGAATCACCAGCAGCCGTTCCTATCTGTGGGGTAGGCCCACAGAGCTGTGGGATTTGGACTTTAGGACAAATGCATGCTAGTGACAATTTTGATGACTTTGTGCAAACATTTGAACGAATAGCTAGTAATGCTAAGTGGCCACAAGAGCAGTTAGCCGTTAGGCTGGCCTCAGCGTTAACTGGTGAGGCTCAGGCAGCCTATAGGGCCATGCCAGCAGCTCTTGCAAGTGACTATCAAGAGGTTAAGAGAGCTGTACGGGATAGGTTGGGCTTAACCCCTACCATGTACAGACGCATGCTAAGGTCTACCCGGATTCAACCAGAGGAAACACCAAAGGCACTGTATCACAGAGTGCATGGGTTGGTTTTAAAGTGGCTTGAACCCGAGGGTAAACGAATGGAGGAAGTACTTGATCTAATTGTATTAGAGCAGTTCTTTGACGCAGTACCTGAAGAGGTTAGAACATTTCTTACTCTACAGAATTGTAGAACCTCTGCTGAAGCAGCGCACCTAACGGAAAGATTCTTTGAGGCTGAACTAATCAAAGGAGCCAGCGCTAGCAGCCGGTCAGGGTTAGACAACTCTGTAAGAAATGCTAATATGTCTTTAAGGAACAAGGTGGGTTCACAGGAATCCAGGTATATAAAAGCAGAAGGTAACAAGGTGTTAAAGTGTTTTAAGTGTGGGAAAAGTGGGACACTTTAAAAGGGAATGCAGGTCTCGCACAGCACTTGTTACTGGCCAGGTTCACCTCACAGCTGCAGGTTTCCGAGTAGATGTGGACGTACACGGAGTCCCAGCTAAGGCCTTGCTTGACTCGGGGGCCGACCAAAGTATGGTCTCTCGCCGTTTTTGGAAGGCCATACAGGCCCAGAGGGGTTTTCCCCCGAGTCAGCAAGAGGGAACAGCGAAGATTCAGTGTGTGCACGGGGCAACAACTTCATATCCTTTGTTCAGGATAAAAGTTAAGGGCTTAGGCACACGAAGGGAAGTATTAGTAGCCATCATTCCCGGCTACCCTACGACATCGTGCTAGGAAGAGATTGGCCACCCTTCTATAAAGGCATGGAGAGCAATACATGCATAAAGGGAGGGTTAGTTTCCACCAGATCTCAGGCGAAGGAACTGAGGACCCCTAGTGACACTTTAGTGGAGGAAAATCCTAATCCTATAATGGAAGAAGGTGAGGTAGAACCAGAAGAGGGGGAAGAGGTGAGTGCAGATGAGGGCCTACACGAGCTTCCCAGGCACGATGATTTAATTGCTAACCCCAGCGAAGGGAAAAAGAAGAGTAAGGGTGAAAAGCGCCGAGAGAGGCAAGCATCGAGCCCAGTGGAGAGCCGGAGTAGCCGATGGGCAAGGCTTGCCATGGGTACCGGCGGACCTAGTAAAAAAGTTTCCGTCCTTTGCTAAAGAACAGAGGGCAGACCCTGTATTAAAATATGCCTTCGAGTTTGCAAAGACGGAGAGGGACGTACTCCCTAGGTTCCTATTAGAGGAGGAGATATTATACAGGGAGAGTAGTAACCCCCAAAATAACGCCATTAGGAAACAGTTGGTAGTTCCTACCACATTTAAGGCCGTTGTCATGAGGCTCGCTCACGACCACCCTATTGGAGGGCATAAAGGGGTACAGCCACACTCGACCAAATTCTCGAGCGGTTTTATTGGCCTGGAGTATTTCGCGAGACAAAGAAATTTTGTGAGGCTTGTCCGGCTTGTCAGCGAGTAAGCGCTGCAAAGCCTGCAGGAGTTCCCCTGATCCAGATGCCTACCATAACGGAACCAGTTAGGAGAATGGCAATGGACATTGTAGGGCCCCTAATAAGAACCCCTAGGGGATTTCAGTATATCCTAGTTATCATGGATGTAGCCACTAGGTTCCCGTGGGCGATTCCTTTACGGAACATTTCTGCTAGATTTATAGCCACAGAATTAATAAAGTTATTCTGTGAGGTAGGTTTCCCGAGGGAAATGCTCACAGACAGGGGAAGCAATTTTGTCTCAAAATATTTAGCACAGGTATGGGATGCTTTTGGCATCACCCATATAAAAACAGCGGCGTATCATCCACAGACAAACGGTCTAGTGGAACGCTTCAATCAAACCCTTAAGCAGTTGCTGAGGAGAGGGTTAGAAGGGCAAATGGCGGACTGGGATGTTATGCTCCCATTTGTCCTATATGCTAGTAGGGAACGGACACAAACTTCCCTAGGAACATCTCCCTACGAACTTATGTTCGGACGGGCACCACGAGGGGTCTTGGACATATTAAGAGACCAGTGGGTGGAACCAGGTGAGGAAGAAATAGGAGTTCCTCAATTTCTTTGCGGGCTACGGAGTCGCCTCCAGAGGGCGTCTCAAGCCGCGGATAAGAATCTACAGGATAGTAGAAAAACACAGAAAAAGTACTATGACAGGGGTAAAAAACCTAGACAGTTGGCCACAGGTGATAAGGTCGTGGTAATGGTCACTGATCCAGGGCCAAAATTTGAGGCCCGGTGGAAGGGTCCCTATACGGTAGTGGATCGCAAGGGTCCGGTGTCATATCTAGTCAAGAGTGACAGAGGGCGCCTTCAAACGTACCACATAAATGTTTTAAAACCATGGCAGGAAAGGATGGCCACTGTTAGCAGTTTTAATATAGTACCCAAGTACCGGGCAGCACACACAGGTCCCCAGAAGCCCTACGAGGAGGGTAACCCAGGGTACAGCAGGTATGAGGGAACACTCATGCGGCTAGGACAGATTCCGCGCTGTGTGCACAATAGTTTACCAGCACGGAATATCTTAAGAGGGGGGATATGTGATGCAGCAAGGGGCACACAGCCCAGGGAAAATAAGATAAAAGAAAGACTTACCTCAGAGTCAGCTTTAGAAAGCAGCACTAGGCACCATGATTCACTGCAGCAAGGGAAATTCTTGCTACGTAGCAAACAAAAGTCCCATCAGGAACACCTGAGTGAGAGTCCCCAGGTCACGTGTAGAGCTAGGGATTATTTAGGGCAGGGTTCCAGTCAGTTAGAGAGGAGAGTCAGAAGCAGGATCACCACGGGAAGCAGTAGGAGAGAGAGGAGCAGGAGGTGTGTCCCAGGTCAGCTGAACAGAAGCCCCAGGGGATTGCTGGGAGGAAATTCTTCTCACGAGGAGTCAGGAAGTGAGTCTGTCTCCAGCTCTCGAGAAGGAAGGTTCAAGGCAAGCTGCACTAAGGGAAGACCTGCTACCAGGAATAGCTTTGGAGAGAAGCCAGGATTACCCCACTACCCCAGAGGCCAGTATTTGCCAGCTCAAGGCAGAGGTCACGGTGAGAGGGAAGTGTTGGGGGATGGGCACTCCATGCATGACTACAGCTTAAGAAATAGAGGTGAAGTTAGGAACAAATATATTCCTGTTCAAACCAGCCCGGGAGGCTAGAAGCAAAGGCTACAGAGAGCCAAGCATAAAGACAAGCCCAGCAGAGAGAAGTAAACTTACCTATAGTAACAAAGAGAAGTTTAAAGCTTATAACTGCAAAGGGCGGGGTTCTGATTACAGACATAAGAAGCAAGATGTTTCAGAGCTAATGTTCTGGGAGGCAAGCCCAGGCAGAACCAGCTACAGAGAGAGATATAGACCCAAAGGGGGAAAAGCCTCCAGGACTGTTATAGTGAAGTGTCACAAGACGCTATAGCTGAATACCGTTCTCAAGAAGGGTCTGATACCAGCAGTGTGAGTAGTGCTGGGGAAATGATATGGGAAGACGCTGCTAGTCTGCAAGAGGATATTCCTATGGATTGCAGTGTCTGTGTTAAATGCAACTGTATGATGTAAATACTGGATGAAGAGAACTCTGTGAATATAACAAGAGAATATACGTGTGTCACCACTTTTGTTGCTAAGCTTATCTGATTTAAAGTTTCTGTTTCCTTTGACAATGTCCGAGCGGGACGGGGAATAAAACCCACTTTTCATTTCAAGTTGCTCTGAAAGACTTTTTATTTACAAGGCCAGAGCAATTACTTGTGCATACGCCCTAGGCAACCGCCTATATAGGGCTAAATAGGCCTCTAACCACAGGCCCCATCACAACGGGCATTGAGTAGGGCACATTTAAGGGGGGGAAGGGGGAGCTCAGATGAGGAGTAGGTTTTAAGGTTTGAGTTTATAGGAATGGCCTTAAGTTTGCATGGACGGTAGTTTGCCTGGAGGTTATGATGGGCGTAAGAGAGAGGTGGTATGGAATGTAGGTGCCTGTGGGAGTAGATAATTGGAATGGGGGTGCTATGGATTAAAGTGAGTACATAAGGGAAGGTAAGCAAGAAGAGGTAAAGTAAACTGAGGGCAAGCCACAGTGTGGATGAGCATGATTTGGGAGTAGCCATTTTTGGGAGGGAAGAGGAATAAGAGGCAGTCTGGATTAAGGGGTGTGGAGTAAGTGGAGAATAGGAGCGAGAAGCGAAAGCGACAAAAGTTGAGACTGATACAATTGCAAGGCAAGAAGTAGCAGATAAATAATTTTTTTTTGGGCAATTTGGTTGGAGTTGATACATTTGTAACAAGCAGTACAATTACAATGTGTAGACAGTGGCTAAATTTGTAACAAGTAATACAATTACAATGTATAGACAGTGGCTAAATAGCTATGTGTAGAGGCAAGAGTAAGCAATTATGTAACAGAATACAGTTGCAAAGTAAAGGGCAGTTAAGAAAGTGAAAGACTAATGTCCATAATAGGATATAGTTGGTATACTTGCAGCAAGTAGGCAGGTAGAAGATGGTTTGTTGGAGAGTTGGGATTTCGAGGCACTGATGCCGCTTCTTGTGGAGTGGTGCGTGGAGGGTAGCTTGTGAAAATATGTCTACATAATTTCAGGATCTCTGTGTTTGATGTGAAGTTCATGCAGTCCCTGGGTACTGGATTCAGCCCTCAGTACGAATTTCAGACGGCTAGTAAGTTTCAGGCTCTGGGTAGAACCAGGATTGGTATTGATTGTCCGTGTGTGCAGGCGGGACTTATGGAGAGATTTGCTGGCTTCTTGATGTGGGCCTCTGCCTAAGGGCCGTGCCAAAGGGCCCTCAGGCGCGGGCCCGAAAGGCGTGGGCACGCCTTACCGGTGTTCGTTTTAACAGAGAGTTCAGTCTGCCCCGATTGGGCAGCACGCGGTGAGGAGGTGGTCCGGTGCTCCGGCGGGCTCGATCCTCTGCAGAAGGAGGAGAGCAGATGGCCGCCAGAGTGCAGGGGATGGAGAGGCTGCTGCGCTCGAGTAGCGCTCCTTTAACAGAGAGTTCAGTCTGCCCCGATTGGGCAGCACACGGTGAGGAGGCGGTCCGGTGCTCCGGCGGGCTCGATCCTCTGCAGAAGGAGGAGAGCAGATGGCCGCCGGAGTGCAGGGGATGGAGAGGCTGCTGCGCTCGAGTAGCGCTCCTTTAACAGAGAGTTCAGTCTGCCCCGATTTGGCAGCATGCGGTGAGGAGGCAGTCCGGTGCTCCGGCGGGCTTGATCCTCTGCAGAAGCAGGAGAGCAGATGGCCGCCGGAGTGCAGGGGATGGAGAGGCTGCTGCGCTCGAGTAGCGCTCCTTTAACAGAGAGTTCAGTCTGCCCCGATTGGGCAGCACGCGGTGAGGAGGCAGTCCGGTGCTCCGGCGGGCTCGATCCACTGCAGAAGGAGGAGAGCAGATGGCCGCCGGAGTGCAGGGGATGGAGAGGCTGCTGCGCTCGAGTAGCGCTCCTTTAACAGAGAGTTTAGTCTGCCCCGATTGGGCAGCATGCGGTGAGGAGGTGGTCCGGTGCTCTGGTGGGCTCGATCCTCTGCAGAAGGAGGAGAGCAGATGGCCGCCGGAGTGCAGGGGATGGAGAGTTGATTGTGAAAGAATAAAGAAATAAAAAATAAAGAATAAAGAAAAAAAAAATTTTTAACCATTTTTAAAATAAAAAATAGGACCTCCGCACTATAGGCAGTGGTGTAGCAAAAATTTGAGGAATTGCCAGAGTACTTTCTGATAGGAAAAGGACTGACAGAAAATAATTTTTTACTACTTTGAGAATGTTAAGCCCAGACTTTAAGAATCTTGATAAGAAATAATTAAATTTAAAAAAAAAAAAGCTTTTGGTAAACATTTTAGAAAATAGGAAATTTTCTGAAATGTCTAACAGAAGTTTTTTATTACTCAGTAAATCTTTTTTGGCAAGGTTTTGCCAGTGCATCAAGGGAAGGCTGGCAGAATTGTGAGGAAACAGTCACTTTAAACAAAAACTGACTTTTTAAATTTATTATTAAACTTATAAGAGATGAATCAAAATACAGAGATAGCCTCCTCACATAAAATAAAAAACAGCAGACTTAGGGGTATGTTTACTAATGAGCGGTAATGTTACCATCGATAAGTGTGGCGCTAATGTTACAGATGCCCATATAAAGAAGTGGGCGGTGCGGTGTTAAGGCAAGCCTGGTCTGGTAACGTGCGGTACAGGGCGCCCTGGCCATGTAACATGCAGTACAGGGCACCCTGGATTACCGCGCATTAACGTCACAGCTGACGGGAAGCAGCAGCGTGTCCAAAGGGGTTGCAAGTGCGGCGCTCCTGCCCGGCCTTAGGGCTAAAGACAGGAGCGGCGGTCTGATGCTTCGTGAGGAAGGAGAGTAACCTGTATCCAGGGAATGCTGGGTATTGTAGTTCCTGCTCCTCTCGCTCCGAAATAAAGAGTTGTAGTTATGGGGTTTCCAGTATATTTATTATAGTAAAGGATATTGTTCCATCACATGGCAATAAATGCAAACAAAATAGGTGCTTCAAATGCTAACAGGAAAACTTAGGATAAAGGCAACTTAAAGTATAACTGCTTCTTTTCACTTCTAAGCAAATTACTCACTTTGCCCCAAGAGGTCAGTTAGTTTCACTGCAGCCTCTTTCAGCCACTGTTACCTTCACAGTGCTGGGGAAAATCAGGTGCACATAATTAGAGCTTTCTCAGCAAGGCAATACAACAGCTCCGTAGCATTCAATTCACATACGGTAAAAAGCAGTTTCCTTCAGCTTGGCATCTCTACACAGCAGACCGTGCAATCCATGCTCTCACAATCTGGTAAGTCTGTATTATCTTGTGTTAATTCTTCAAGCTGTATGGAATTACTGGCTTCTGGTAACACTGGCTGTCTTCTAGCTTGCAACTCTAAAAACTGCTTAAAACTCTGTAGGAGCAATTCAGCCTGCTGTTTGTGAGATAGGGAATTGCTATCAGCTATACAACTTCCCTCTGGCTTAAGGCTGTTTATTTTCTCCTCTCTTAGGTTAATTGTGTCAGAGTAACTGCTAGTCTCTTTTGCTAATGTTTCACACACAGGAAAGTTAGCTTTACGTTCAGCCTGGAAACTTGGTGGCAATTCACTTTCTTGTTGCCATGCCGTTCTGACTTCAGATGGCTCCAACGTTCTCCAGCTGTTAGAATGTTTGTTGCTCTCTGGCTCAAACGGTACTTCACAGAATGATTGTTTTCTTTCTTGTGCCTGCCTTGAAGGCTTCCTTTCCCAGGGTTGTGCCTTCCCACGGTTGTCTATTTCAGGGCTAGGTCCTCTCTCCTTGGGACTTCTACTCACTGCTTCTGAATAGAACTTTGCAGGTCTCCTTCCAATGCCAGGTTCCCAAGTATCAGCATACTGTCTTCTGGACTTCCAATCATTCTCCTGCTTCTTCTTTATCCGTCTCTCCTTCTTAATCCTCCTCTCCTTCTCCTCAATCTTAATCTCATTCTTCTCAATCTGACTAGCAAAGCCATGCTCTGGTATAAAACCACGTTCTCTCCTGGACACGCCCCTTCCCAGGGACAGGGTGTGCCCAATCAGGACTGCAGGACTCCTCCCCTGGGCTGGTCTCAATGCTCAGCTCTGTGGAATAGAGTCTCTCTTTCTTCCTTGGTTTCTCAAATAGGCATAAATCCTGCTGAACCTCAGGATTTCATCCATTTCCATAGGCTCAGGAGGGCGCTGTTCACCACACAAGCAAAGGCACGCAGACAGCAGAAGACGTGCAGAGGGAAGTGCATTCATAGTGCCACATAAGAAACGGAGCCGTAGGTGTAAGGCCATAGACTACAGGCAGCCGATATCGCAGTTTGTAAGTGGGACATGAGCCTCATAGAAATACATGCACACACACCATGAAATGGTGTGCAGTGAAAACAGCATGCAGAAGAGTAAACAAATTAAACTGAAAGGGTGTCAGGGGCCGGTCTGAAGGGCCAGTTGTGTGGATGGTGTGTGTACACGGGCAAAATGGGCAAGAGACCCAAAACGGAGTATGTAAGAACTGAACTGGTACATTGAAGAGTCCAAACACAGCTCACCAACAACCCATACCAAACCACTGAACCAAATGCCCACACAGACAGGCCAAAGAAAGGGACCATATGTAACAGCTAATATTTGATGGATAGGCTGCATGGCGTGCACACTGTAGTGCACAGTGAAGAGAGGGAAGGGTGTGTGGAGAAGTGAAGAAGCTGCAGCCATTGTATGGTTGTGTTAGCAGTAGAAAAGAAAGGAAAGGAAAATGTGGGAATCAAACCCACAACCTATGGTGGCTCAACACACATCTCCAACCACTATCCCAAGCAACCACAACAAGCAAAATGCAAATATGTTCCACCAAGTGGCCATCGTGTCTGCTATATTATACGCGTTACGTTATGACGCAGTATTGTGGCGTATGCATGTTGTGCTGTACATGCATTGCGGAGAATGCATGTATTCCACAATGCTCGTTGCAGAGCCGCTGACGTGCAGCATGCAAAATAACACACCTGACGTAACAGACGTTCTTACGTGCCTTATCAGATACATTTAGGTGCCTTAGGTTATATGGTCAGGTTATGGCATGTAACAACGCACGCCCCAAACAAATGCTACATGCATTACTGTGAGTGCTCTGTGTCTGCGACACTGCAATGCGCATAGCGCCACAGTAGTGCACACGCTACAGTAAAGATGAGGCACCTTACTACCTGTACATTGCCCTTGCTCTGTGCTCTCTCCAGTTTTAGGGTTACATCTGTTCTGCTGCCTTCCAGCTCATGCCTGTCAACCTGATGCATCTTACAGTCCTTGGGGTACCTTAGACCTAAGGTGCCTTAGGTTGTGGATGTCATCAGGGGGGTCAGACCAGATCTGGACCTGTTGCTAGGCCACTGGCAGACCAAAAGTAGTATTTGGAGCCTCCACAGCCCCCAACTATGGTCTGACATTCACCAGCAGCCGGCACAGTCAGACTGTACCTGCTGCACCCCGCCAGGTGTTCCAGCCATGCACAACCTAACTGCAGACAGTCCGCTAGCCAGTCTATATTGCATGTTCACAGAGGAACTATGTGCACCCAGACCTGGGCTGTACAGCACAGACACCCGGCAGGTGCCCCAGTGATTGGCCCTCCAGAAAAGGGGGCACACATATATCACTTGAGACAAATACTATGTAGCACTATGTGGGAACATAGCCATGCCATGGTCACTGTTCAGTCAGTGTGAGAGTGTCCTAACAGCAAGATGTGCTGTGGCCACCTTGTCCATGCAGATGGTGGTTGGGCACTACAATGTCCCGGCCATTGTCCTACCCCCCCCCCCCCCCCCCTGTAGACACATCCTGCCTGATCCACCCTCTCTGGTCCATACCCACAATACCTTGCTCCTCAGTTTTCAGACTTGCAGGCTAGCACTGGCAACAGTGTATGTTTTGTGGGCCCAGTGCAGAGTAGGACATCACACCACAATGGATGGACATGCACTCACTCACCCCTATTGCAGCATTGTGCAAAGATAGGGGTGGGTGGCAAAACTGACTGCCACACTGGTACTGATCACAGTGCGGGCAGTGCTAAGAGGTGCATGAGCTAGGTGTGGGCTCTGCTGACAATTGCTGCTCTGGCTGGTGCAAACAGCCTGACTCTCCATGGAGCTTCAGATAGTGGGGCCTGTGTGTGGATGTTTGTACTCCTGTTGGCTGATGCTTTTGGGATTGCACATGTTGATGTTGTATCTGCAATGTAGGGACATGCATTGCAGGGTCCACAGCTGGGATGTGAACCTGTGACCCTCTACTCCAGGACACACTGGTTATGTGTACTGCACCACACTGTTGCCACAGAGGAAATGCAGTCCCTGGGGCTACATTTGCTTTTTCTTAGACAGACCTTGTTTATTGCACTGCATATGGCACACTGGGGCAGGTCATGACCTTAGTCCGCGGCAAGCAGGTGCCACCGCCACCGGCACATCGCCCCCCCCTGCCATGCTGACATGCCCATATACTGTCGGTGCTGGTTGTGTCCACTGTTCAGGTAGGCAGGTTCAGGGTCTGGGGTGTGGTGGCATACATGGACATCCGCACACTCCCCCCCCCCCCCATCACCGCCTGCCACTGTTCTGTCACTTTCACATGGGGGTGAGATGGCTGTGGGGTGTGAGGTTAGTGGACTGGCAACAATTGGCTAGAGTGGACCTGGTTGGTTGATTGTGTTCTGCCGGCAGACCGTGGTTAGGCTGGGGCATGCACTGTGGGTCCAGTGTATCCACTATGGACTACTGGGTGTTTGCATATTTTACCCAACGTGTGGTCACACCCTGTACTGCCTTACCAGGGGCTGTGGAATGGGTGTTCATGTAGCTGGGTTTACGGACAGTTTGAGACTTATCCTGGGGAAGGTCCGTGGACCCTTGTTAGAGTGGTCCCCAGATGTAAACTGCTTGCCCCATTACAGGCATCGTGGTTCCTGTGTGATGTTTGGGGTACCTGTTGGGAACGTGTCCCTGGATGGGACATTATGGTACACAGAGAACTGGGCATTTTTACCTTGATCAGACACTGTCATGTTGATTTCCGGTTTCTGTGTTCCTATGTGCCACCTAGGCGATGGCCTAGTCCACCCTGTGCCCCAGTTGCCACCACTGCATGTCCCGCCTTCAGCCCGCTTTGCCCCAATTGCACCAAGACCATGGTGCCCTTTCATACCTGGGCACTATGCTGTTGCTGCAAATAGTCACTACTATCACTGTTTTTGGGCTCCCTGTCTGTGCTCTACATTGCTGACATTGAAATGGTCTCTTTCTCTTGCAAATGTGCATCTACCGACAGGTTTTCACTCGCGGTAATGTTCGGGCCTTCCTGCTCCAGCGTTAGTGTAGCAGGAGCCTCTCCCCGCCCACTCCCCACCAACTGACCCCTTCTCTCCGTCCTCTGGGAAGTTACCGCTGCCGGTGACGTTAACGCGCGTTCGTTACACGTTACATCGGGTGACATTAACGCGCGTTAACGTTACTGATGCTACTTTACCATGCTTTAGTAAACATACCCCTTAGTCATGATTTAGGATGACTGAAGACGTGCACATGGATGGCGAAATCACAATGGCAGAAGCCATTTCACAAATGACATTTACAGACATCTCTGGTGCAGGGACATCTAAGTAGGCAAGGGGGTGTGGTGGAGGTACAATGGACTTACACCTCCCCATTCAATTTCAGGAACATTGGGGACATCTACAGGCACATCCATGTTTAGACTTGCTACAGGCACAAATAGACATCAGGAAAGTGCTTGTTTTGACCTTAAAGCATCCAGACAGCATAGAGAAGATGGAGAGTTAAGTCACTAGTCTAAGATCACAAAGACTCACACTGGGATTTGAACCTTGGCTACCCTGCTCCCAAACCCACGACTTTATGCTATTAGACATCCATGTTCAGAGATGCTATCCTGGGGACGTCTATGTGGACGTCTCTATAGAAGTCCATATCGAGCACATACATGTTTCTGAAATCGTGCCTGAACTTGCACATGTCTGCTTTTTTTTCAGACATTCTGGCTTTGACATCCCAGATTGCATTTGAACATCCCATTGTAAAATGTGCCTTCATGTTTACCTAAGAAAAATAGACCAAAATCTTGGAGGTCCAAGATATAAGCCTCAGGAAAGATGTAATAAAGCAAATATAAAAGGAAAATAAAGTAGTTTAGTCTTGTCACAAAATAATAAGTCTCAAACCATAAGGGATATTCAGATATCCAAGAAGGAGTCCCTACCCTGTTGTCTAAGAAATAGCGTAGCTGAGAAGGCTCAAAGAAAATATAGGACTGATTCTGAAGCTGGATTATGCATTTACCAGGAAAACATAAAAGAAATTTGCCCCCTAGGGAGAGGACTTCCTGCCTCATAGCAAGAATTGCTTCGTCCTCTCTTGGGTCTTTTATATACATCAGAAAAATCTAGAACTGAGCATACATCAATAACCAAGCTGGGGCCCTCCTCCAAAGACCCCAGAACAGCAGATACATCCCATTGAAGAAAAGGCCCTGAAAGGACAAGCTTCATATTGTAGGTTGCCCATGCAGGATATTGTTCCCCAGGATGGGGAATTTGGTTCTTCCACTTATGCTTTGGCATGATAGAAATTGTGGACCTTCTCAATACCTCTCAACCAAATCTGTGTGCATGCTCATGCACTTTGCAGTAAGCCCAGAAGCCAAGAGGCATTTTTCTAGGGCGGAAACCTGTATGCTCTGCTACCGCATGCTTGTAGAGGAGGAGCTCCTGTATTGCTCACGTCACATCAAGCCTCCCGATGCTGCAGTAAGACAGGTCTGAGAGAGCATCTGTGTGGCCCTAGCACAGTAAGTCACCCAAAGACACAGCTCACATGGGGACATGAAGCTGCAGACAGACAACCATTGTGCAAGCAAGGAAGTGAGGCAGTCAGAGCTGGGCAAAAACATAGCCAAGACAAGCCTCTCCCCCTGGAAAACAACCTCTGAAGGGCCTGTAAGAACAGTAAATGTAAAATAGTTATCTCCAAGTTATAATGCCCTGTTCAATGTAATTTCAGTTTGTTCAATGTAAACCGCCTTGATATCATGAAAGGAGGTATATAAGAAATGTTAAAATAAATCAATGATAAAATAAATAAATAAATAAATCTAGCAAAGTTACGAGTACAGTTATAGATGTACAGATATTTATGTTTATTAAAATTTTGTTGTACCGGTCCCAAGATGGCGGTGGAGTAAGATGTCGAGGTGAGGTCTGCAAAGAGGACGGGATTACAGATTAGAGCTGATGGAGAAAAAGAGGAAGCAGCAGACACTGAAGCCCCCCAATTCCTCCACCCCAATTAGTGGCTTGACTCAGTCATCCATTATACCTTTTTGCTCACCTACTACGGTGGATATGGCTTCGGCAGGTCTGTCGACGGGTACGGCGGATCTGAGCAGCAACGGGGTGGAGTTGAGCCCTGTTCAGATGTTGCTGCCGCAGCCCAGAGGAAGCGTCGAGGAGGAGCTGAGTGCAGGAGTGCCTCCGGGTCAGGAGAGCACAGCAGCAGTGGGGGCTGACTCCTCTAAGCTTGACGCGAGCGACTTGGTTGGGTGCGAGGAACATCGGGGAGAGCATCAGCAGCCATATTAAAGATCGGGAGTTGAGTGGGAGCTCCTCCTCGACCCAATGGGACTGTCAATCATCTGGTCTATAAGGGCATTTAAACCGCCGCTCCTGAGATGCGAGGAACATCGGGGAGAGCATCGGCAACCATATTAAAGATCGGGAGTTTAGCAGGAGCTCCTCCTCGCCCCAGTGGGACTGCAAATCATCTGGCCTATAAGGGCATTTAAACCGCCACTCCTGAGGTGCGCCCACACCTGAGGGCCTTGCCAGAGGGCCCTTTGGCGTGGCCTTTAGGCATAGGACCATGCGGGACCGGGTAAAAGGCTGCTCCATGATTGTATTTACTGGTATGCTGTTTGTAGTTAAACGTTAAATGTTATGTAAAGTTTGTACTGTATTTCCCCTGTTATGTACTCCCATTCCCCATCGCTTTGATGTAATTATAAAGCGATGTATGTTCCCTTACCTGTGTGCAACCTTGTACGGTATTGTGACTGCTTTGATTGAAGGAAAAAGCGGGATACAAAACGTGTCAAATAAATAAATAAATGCCTCTCTCGGAGCTAGTCCTGGAGCGGAGCAGGTGAAGATCAGCTCCCCAGTTGTCTCGGAGGTCCGGGTCGTTTGTGGAATGAAAAAAATGGCACAAGTAACTTTGGAAAGCTTATGGGAAGCCATCTCAACACTTCAGAGATCCCTATTACCTTTAGTGGGAGGTATTTCACAGGAATTAAATGTCGTAAAAGTTCGGTGTTCAGCGATGGAGACAAAGGTGGCGGATCAGGCGAATAAAGTGACTAGGCTAGAGGACAAAGTGGAAGATCTACAAACTTTGGGTGCGACCCAGACCAGGGAGCATTTGATTTCTTTGAGACATTTGGAGTTCATGGATAATCAGATTCGGAAGAACAATTTGAGGTTTTTGAACTTTCCAAGATCTCCTTTGATGGAGCCCTTGGCTTTGGTTCATAAGTACTTTACTGATGTCCTCCTGCTACCTGCAGATAATTTACCTCCTATAGTTAGAGCTCAATATGTAGCAATTTCTTCTGAAACCGGTGCAGAGATGGGCTCTGAGGGTGCACTCGGGCCTGCCCAGTTGGAGCTATCGGAATTTTTAGAGAGCTCCCTGGAGATGGTGACTAGTCGAGCTACATTATTAGTCTATTTTGCTTTTGAATCTGATCACAACTCTGTACTTAAATTGTATTTCCGCAAAATGTCTGTTTCCCAATTTATGGGGTCAAAAATTTTGATATTTCCTGACCTTTCTAGAGATACCCAGAAGAGGCGGAAAGAGTTTTTGGCGTTACGTCAAAGATCTACCACTCTGGGTGCTCAATTTAGATTAAAGTATCCATGTAAATGTTTGGTTTTGTATCAATCTAAGCAATTTCTTTTTTTGAACCCCAGCAATTGGTTCAATTTCTTCAGGGGAAGGAGGGTGAGGGGAAGGCTTGATTCCTGTACTGGCTGCCAAATTTGATATCTGTGCTCCAAAGATGGTAGAGGGGCTCTCCATATTTGAGGGGGGGACTCCCTGTTTCTTTTCTTTTTCTATTTCCTGTTTGGGACCTTAGTGGGGGGGGGGGTTGGGGGGGTCTAATTCTAACTTCTAAGATTTCCTATGTTTGAAATGTTTTTCTGTATTTGAAGTGTGTATTCTTATTCAGATGACTCTGGATTAATGTTGGAAATTTAATACAATTTAAATTGGGAAAAAAAAATTTATTGTACCGCCTTAGGCATGTGTATGCAACAAAGCAGTTTACAATAAAAACGCATTGTTAGAAGAAAATAATACCAACTAATTAGCGCAAAGCATTAGAAATGTTAAGAACACTGCCAAACCAAAAGCTCCAATAACCAGAAACACAATTAGAACCAGAGAAAGAGAGTGAGTACACACAGACAAGCAGAGCAATGGCAATGGAAGAAAAGGCAAGGGACAGACAGGACATTACTGACACATGGGAAGGGCACTGGGATGTTTGAGTAGAACCACATGGGAATGGTTGCAAATGCCAAAGCCCACATCAATGATGAGACAAGGCCACTTGTGCATGCACCCACCAGGCAGGGCATCATGCAGCAGAGAGCTCTGCAAAGTTGATGGCACATGTAATAGAAAGGACCTAAGGGACTTCGACTTTCATACTTTGGACACATCCTGTATAGAGAGAGATTGTTAGAGAAAGACATCATGCTTGGCAAGCTAGAAGGTCAACACAAAAGAGGAGGGCCAGCAATGAGATGATGAATGGATACAATAACAGCTGCTACGGGTGCCACTGTCAACATTGAGCCACCTGACTGAAGACCGAACACGGTTTAGGACAACTATCCAGAGGGTCACCATGAGTCAATACCGACAGCACTTAACAACAACAAGGGACAACCAGCAGGACATGGTATCTGCTAACATATGGGTTAGCAGCAGGGGAAAGGGAAAGAAGGTAGGACCAGGGACCCACAGGATGGGTCACAGCAAAACAGAGGGCATTGTAGGGAACCCTGGAAGGCCAGGGCATGCATAAATCATGTATGATGGCATGAGAACATGGTACACTGGAGCATTGTGCAGATGTCATTGTCAACACCTAGGCAGAGGTGAAGGCAACAGCTGTGTGTGCAATAGGGTTACAAGGTACACATGCAGCTCCACTCAAAAGCTGCTTCCAGGAATACTCACACAGTCTATATAAAAGCACTCACACCCTTGTCAGCATGTCTACTTATATGCATCTATATCTTCAGATAACCCCAAAACCTGATTTTGGACCTGTAAACCCTGATTTCAGATGGTGGGGGGCATCTTTATTGCTCTTGTTGTTAAGTGCCGTTGAGTTGGTGTCGACTCATCGTGACCCTCTGGATAGCTGTCCTAAACTGTGTTCAGTCTTCAGTCATGCGGCTCATTGATGACAGACTGGCATCCATAGCTGCCTTTATTGTATCAATCCATCTCATTGTTGGCCTTCCTTTTTTGCGGTGACCTTGCCAAGCATGATATCTTTCTCTAATGATCTCTCTCTTCGCATGATGTGTCCAAAGTATCTTATCCATGCAATTTCACTAAGGCTCTGGATATTATCCTTTAATGATATAGGCACAGTCAGATTTCTTGCTTGCGAATGAATTAGCTCTTCTGATCTCACAGCTTAAAGCTCTCTTTTATGAGGTGTGACTCCTTCTTGGTAGTTCTACATGATTGATTAGGTAAACCTCCTTGCAATGGATGAGACATGTTATGCCACCAGGGACTAGTCTTTGGAAATTAAAAGCACTTGGATCTGTTGAAAAATATTTCTTTGTTCATAGGATCTTGGACATGTGAGTTTTAAGCCTCCTCTCCAGCTCTCTTGATTGTTTCCAGACCCTATAGCTCCTTCTTCCCAATGACATTAGAGGAATAACTTAAGGGCCCTTTTACTAAAGGCACTAAGGTTTTGCACTTAACATGCAATACAAATGCACATTAAGTGCAAAGCCTCCATGTTAGCTGTTGGGGACATAACCAGCATGTTTCTGGCAGTTAATGTGTGAAGGGGCACCATAATATGCATAGCACTTAACATGGGTGCTCCTAATAACATCCATAGTGATGTTGTTAAGTTCACTTTTGCCACACAATTTGTGCACCACCGAGGCCTTTTCTAGGAGCTTCTGTTTTGCAAAGGCACATACACATGTATATTGCCTTTCTAAAACAGGCATGGTTTTTAGCATTCTTTATGCAATAGGCTCCCTGTTTTTAAATGATTTCCATAAGAGCTTTTTTGGTTTCAAGTCTCTAAATTCCACCTTAACTACTGGAAAGGATAAAATAGTTTGCCAAATCTTTATACTCAGGCAATTTTATGATAGCCATTTCCTGCATGCCAAACATGCCATACACACAGAAAGTGCTTTATAAACTTACTCCATATATGCTCATTATCATGCAATTTCCTGTTACTCAGACTCTTTTAATTGGGAATTTAATGTTCTTTCATTCACCAGGCTTCCATGATGGCTGTTCACCACAGCCTCCTTTCTGGCCTCAAATAGGGTGAATCAACTACTGAGAAAAAAGCATAGTCAGGGGTACTGAGCCAGGATCTCATTGCAGTTGACTTGGAAATTACCAGTATCGGTTATGAAATGTTTGCTGCCATAGAAACCAAAGGTTTTTCTTTTCATTTTAGTACCTTTTTAAAAAACCCTTTGAAGGCTTACTTTAAATTTTTAATCCACATTCTGCAGCCGGGTTAATTTTTGCATATTTCAGGAAAATTGTACCCATCTTATTCAATATGTTCTAATAGTGATTTTCTTTCTGCTATGGTCATTTATTATATACTATTTGATATGAATATTTAGTCAGAATTTTGGATCCCGAGAGTTTTGGGCCTGGCCTGGATAGGGGTAACAGCATTAATGTCACCTGAATTGAGTATAACCTATAATAAAAATCTTGTTAGGACTCCTACAAGGAATTAATAGTCATGAAACACCTTTCCAATGTACTGTATGATGGTTAATTTAAGTGTATCGAATAAGCAGTTATAGATAACAGTATTTTGTTTTCACTCTGGTGCTTTTTACATTTTCATATTACAAGAAATGAAATTATTGTTTTCTGTATTGGAGATCTGTAATAAAAAGTTGAGAGTTCTCAAAATTTAGTAATTAATACTTTGAATCTGAAATGAAGAACAGACATACAAACTATAAATTAAATGGATGAATTACTTTCCAGATGTTACAAGCAATTCATATATTTTTTTATACAATATGCTAGCAAATCAGTTGTAGGTGCCAGGACAAATTCATATTTCTCATTCACCTATAACTCCATAAAGAATAAAGAACAGTATTATAGAGAAATTAATTGACAGCTACTGCAGCTAATCAGAAATACTATCATATATTAGAAAATGATCCAACTATTTTGTTACATAAATCCATTAAAGAATATGTTCAAAGAGCACTAGAAAACAGCTATTTAACAACAAAGAAGCAGAATGTTTAATTGGAAAACATCCTAAGGCAGAGGTACTCAAATCCAGTCCTGGAGGGCCGCAAACCAGTCAGGTTTACGGGATATCCCTAATGAATATGCATGAGATATATTTGCATGTACTGCCTCCATTGTATTTGAATCTATCTCATGCATATTCATTAGGGATATCCCGAAAACCTGATTGGTTTGCAGCCCTCCAGGACTGGATTTGAGTACCTCTGTCCTAAGGGGTATGTTTACTAAAGGGCATTAAGGGAGCAAGTGTGCCGTTAACGCCTGCTATCGGCATCATTGCGCCCTTAACGCTCTGAAAAAGCTGCATTAATGGCCGTTAAAGGCTCCTGCAGCGTTAAGGGTGCAATGATGTCGATAGCAGGCGTTAACGGCACACTTGCTCCCTTAACTCCCTTTAGTAAACATACTCCTTAGGACAGAGGTATGCTAATGTGTGTTAAATCCCTTTAACGATGGGAACCCTAATGCCAAGTAAAATCTTGCGGAAAGTGTGTATTTTGAGGAGAGAGAGACTATTATAACATCTGTAATATGATGCACAGACAGGGGAACCCAAGATAGTGATAGCAGTGCTCCATTAGCAGCAACAGCATGGTGCCCAAGTATGAAAAGGCACTATGTTCATGGAGCAAATAAGGCAAAGGAGGTGGAATGTGAGTCATGCATGTATAATGTTATGTTGAATGTACACCGCACTGATGTGAATAGCGCGGTATAGAAGAAAAGCTAAATAAATAAATAAATGCATTGGGGGTTGCTGGTGCACAGAATACACCAGGCAGTTGCCCAGTTGACACATAAGAATATAAGATCATAAAATATGCCATACTGTTTCAGACCAAAGTCCAACATGCCCAGTATCCTGTGTCCTACAGTGGCAAATCTAGGTCACAAGTACCTAGCAGTTTCCCCAAAAGACACAGGTTCCATAATGCTTGTACTGGGGTAAGTACTGGATATCCCGGATCTTCTTTAATAATGGTCTATGGACCTTTCCCCAGGAACCTGTCCAACCCTTTTTAATCCCATCTAAGAACATAAGAACATAAGATATGCCATACTGGGTCAGACCAAGGTCCATCAAGCCCAGTATTCTGTTTCCAACAGTGGCCAATCTAGGTCATACGTACCTAGCAGTTTCCCCAAGGGACACAGGTTCCACAATGCTTGTATTGGTTCAAGCATTGATATCCTGGGTCCCTTCTTAATAATGGCTTATGGACCTTTCCTCCAGGAGCTTGTCCAAACCTTTTTTAAACCCAGCTACACTAACAGCCTTTACTACATCCTCCGGTAACAAATTCCAGAGTTTGATTACACGTTGAGTGAAAAAATATTTTCTTTTATTAGTTTTAAACAGTTTACCCTGTAGCTTCATTGCATGTCCCCTAGTCTTTCTATATTCTGATAACGGAAACAATCGATCTACGTTTACCCGTTCCACTCCGCTCATTAATTTATAGACTTCTATCATATCTCCCCTCAGCCGTCTCTTTTCCAGGTTAAAGAGCCCTAACCTTTTTAGCCTATCTTCATAGGAGTATCCTTCCATCCCCTTTACCATTTTGGTGGCTCTTCTCTGAACCTTTTCTAATAACTCTATATCCTTTTTAAGATACGGTGACCAGAATTGCACACAATATTCAAGGTGCGGTCTCACCATGGAACGATATAGAGGCATTATAATATCCTTTGTTTTATTTTCCATTCCTTTCCTTATCATACCTAGCATTCTATTTGCTCTCTTGGCCGCCGCTGCACACTGGGCCGAGGGTTCTAACATGGTATCCACAATGACGCCTAAATCTTTTTCCTGGGTGGTGGTTCCTAATGTGGAACCTTGCATCGTGTAACCATAGTTTGGGTTGTTCTTCCCTAGGTGCATAACCTTGCACTTGTCCACATTAAATTTCATCTGCCATTTTGATGCCCAGTCTTCCAATTTATCAAGATCCTCTTGCAATTTTCCACAATCCTCTTGGGTTTTAACAACTTTAAATAGTTTTGTGTCATCTGCAAATTTGAGAACCTCACTCGTTATTCCACTTTCCAGGTCATTTATGAATATGGCAAAAAGCAGCGGACCCAGCACAGATCCCTGAAAGATGCTTTTTTGGCAACAACAGCCTCTCTGACCTCAACTTTAAACCATGCTGGCAGTTTTTTGGACTTCTTTCCACTTTTCTTAAAGCATGGAAAACAGCTGGTCTGGGCTTCCAAGATAGTATTTTTCAACAACAGCCAAGCCTGATGTACGTCTTTAACCTTTGCAACTGCTCCTTTTAGTTTTTTCTTGACTGTTTTCCTCATTTTATCATAGTCTCCCTTTCGAAAGTTAAAAGGTAGTACTGTGGATTTCCTTACTATCCCTCCTCCACTAATTAAATCAAAGGCGATCATGCTATGATCACTATTGCCAAGTGGCCCCAACAACCTTATCCCTTGCACTAGATCTGGTGTTCCACTAAGGATTAGGTCTAATATGGCTTCCCCTCTGGTCGGTTCATGAACCAGCTGCTCCAAGAAGCAGTCATTTATTTCATCTAGGAACTTTATCTCCCTAGCATGTCCTGACGTGACACTGACCCAGTCGATACCGGGGTAGTTGAAATCACCCATTTATTACTGTGCTGTAACTTTTGTTAGCTTCCTTGATTTCTTTGAGCATTTCATCATCCATTTGGTCATTCTGGCCAGGCGCTCGATAGTACAACCCCCACTGCCATTGCCTTCCCACTTTTACATGGAATTTCAATCCATATAGATTCTACAGCAGATTTTGTTTCCTGCAAAACTTTAATCCTTTCTGACTCAATGCCCTCTCTAACATAGAGAGCAACCCCTCCACCAATTTGATCAGCTCTATCATTACGATATAGTTTGTACCCAGGTATCACAGTGTCCCACTGGTTGTCGTCCTTCCACCATGTCTCTGATATTCCAATCATATCTAACCTTTCATTTAGTGCTATATATTCTAACTCTCCCATCTTATTTTTTAGACTTCTAGCCTTTGCATACAAGCATTTTAGAGAATGTATTTTATCCATATTAATTTGTCTGTTAGACATGAGTAATTTGGGATCTTTAAGCTCTGTCTGCTCCGTACTTGAGGGCATTTGGGCTACTTTACTCTTTTGTGGAACCTCTCTGCTTTTGGTAGTATCCTTCAAAGATACATTCTTCCGAACCATCTGCTCTTGGGCGACTGTCGGCTTTCCCCTAATATCTAGTTTAAAAGCTGCTCTATCTCCTTTTTAAAGGTTAATGCCAGCAGCCTGGTTCCATCCCGGTTAAGGTGAAGCCCATCCCTTCGGAAGAGCCCCACCTTTCCCCAGAATGTTCCCCAGTTCCTAACAAATCCAAACCCCTCATCTCTGCACCATTGTCTCATCCACGCATTGAGACTCCGGAGCTCTGTCTGCCTTTTGGGTCCTGCGCGTGGAACAGGAAGCATTTCGGAGAATGCTACCCTAGAAGTTCTGGATTTCAACTTCCTACCTAAAAGCCTAAATTTAGCTTCCAGAACCTCCCTACCACATTTTCCTATGTCATTGGTACCAACATGTACCAAGACAGCAGACTCCTCCCCAGCACTATCTAAGACCTTATCTAGGTGGCGCGTGAGGTCCGCTACCTTCGCACCAGGCAGGCATGTTACCAGGCGATCCTCACGTCCACCAGCCACCCAGTTATCTACATGCCTAATGATCGAATCACCAACTATAAAGGCTGTCCTAACCCTTCCCTCATGGGCACATGGCCCTGGAGAAACTTCCTCGGTGCGAGAGGGTTTTACATCACCTGGAGGACAGGTCCTAGTTACAGGATCACTTCCTTCCACACCAGGGTGATGCTCTCCTGTCACGTGACCTCTCTCCTCCATGGCAACAGGGATGCTGCCAGACTGGAGGTGGGACTTCAGGACTATATCCCTGTAGGTCTCGTCTATGTACCTCTCTGTCTGTCTTATGCTTTCCATGTCTGCTACTTTAGCCTCTAGAGAACGGACTCGTTCCCTGAGAGCAAAGAGCTCCTTGCACCTAGTGCACACGTAAGGCCTCTCACCAACTGGGAGAAAATCATACATGTGACACTCAATGCAAAAGACTAGAAAGCCCCCATCCCGCTGCTGGACTGCTGTCTGCATCTTAGTTTTAAGTTTGTGTTTAGATCTAAGTTCTTTACTTACTAAGGGTTGCTATGGATATTTATACTATGGATAAATTATAGCTCTTAGCTGGTGCTAGGCTCTAACTTCTTATGAAATTTAAAGTACAAGCTCTCTGCTGGGTTCTAAATTTAACCAGAAAGCTCTTTTCTGTGTTGTAAATTTAAGCTAAAAGAACTTTGCTGATGCTAGGCCCTGAGTGACTATTAAATGTAAACTACAAGCTCTCTGCTGGGTTCCAAATGTAACCAGAAAGCTCTCTTCTACACTAACAACTTTTACTACATCCTCCGGTAATGAATTCCAGAGTTTGATTACACTTTGACTGAAAAAAATATTTTCTTTTAGTAGTCTTAAATGGGTTACACTGTAGTCTCATTTCATGTCCCCTAGTCTTTCTACATTTTGATGGCATAAACAATCAATCTATGTTTACCTGTTCAAATCCAGTCATTAATTTATAGACCTCTATCATATCTCAGCTGTCTCTTCCCCAGGTTGAAGAGCCCCCACCTTTTTAGCCTTTCCTCAAAGAGGTCCCTGTTTATCATCAGACATTATTTATGGTAAGATGTACCCTGATGTGACTGCACTACTACAGCAGTATACTAATAGGCAGTTACATGCATACAGTTGTAACCTATTTGGACAACATGAGTTATGTACTGTATGACATCATTACTGTTACTGTACAGTTTTGGCATCCATTACATCTCTGCAGTACATGTGGACACATCCTGCCCCTCAGGTAGCCACCTTCAGGTATTACCTCATGTCCATACATGCCCCATTTGCCCAGTTTGGATGACACCTATGCAGTTGTTATCTGCACATTTGTCCGAGCTGTTGTATGGTGGCTGTGTGGCTGGGACAGGTGTGAGTCCCACATGTCTGGTATCAGGCCTTCCAAGTGGCACTGGCACACATTTTCATGCACAGTACAAATACCAGCACAGTACAAATGCCAGCCCATAACCCCCTCCCCTCAGCCGCCATCCTTCCTTCAGCCCATCCATCTGCTTCTTTCAGCTGTGTTGCACCTACATCACTGGAGCCAGACAGGCTATAGCATTATGTGGATACATAGCCATGTCATGGTCACTGCTCAATCAGAGTTAGAGTGCCCTCTAAGCATGACATCCTGTGGCCATCCAGTCCATGCGCGTGGCAGATGGGCACTACGAAGGCTCAGACATTGACCCTACCTCCAATACAGGTACATCCTGGCCAAACTGCTTTGTTGCAGGCCATACCAATAATCCCTTGCTCCTCATCATGCACATTTGCAGTCAAATGCAGGAAACAGCTTAGTCAATGCAAGGCACAGTACAGTGCCGAAGGCCACAAAACTCTGGAGACACACACACACACACATCCACACATATCACAGTGCTGTGCAAAAGTTGGAATAGTTGTCATTCCTGCCTGCCACTTTGGTCACCATATCAGCTCAAGCATTGTTAACGTGTGCTCATTGTGCAAGCACTATTAGCATGTCCTAACGTTAACGCCCATTCAGTGTGCCGATGCTATCAACATGCCTTTCCTTCCAGATGTGGATAGTGTGGCTAATAAGTGTCTGTACCCTTGCTGGCTGATTCATTGGGAGGTTGCACATGCTGGTGCTGTGCCTGCACTGTAGAATAAAGTTTATCCACAAGGACATACAATATATGATCTGCAGCCAAGTCTTGAACCTGTGACCCTTCACCTAGATATACAGTATCATTGTGGATTGCACCACAGAGCTGTCATATAGACACAGCAGTCCCTCAGTGGAGCTGTGGTCATTGACAGGGTGAATGTGGGCATGAGTAGGGGTTTCCAATATCTGCTGTGATCTCTGCATGCCCTGTGCCATACCTTTCTGACAAGGTGTGTATGGTGGGTGTTGGAGGGGGACGTGTTATCCGGTCTATATATTGCAATGGCTTTGTATGCTGCAGGCGGTGGCCGCTGCACCTGCTGCCAACACCCTGACACCATGCTGACATAGCAGCATGCTGTCAGTGGGGGTAGGGTGCAGCCCCGACCCTTCCACCATGTGGATTAGGCATGCACCTAGGGCACCAGTTCTGGATGGGGCAGCATAGGCATACATGGGCAGCCACACTGCACCCCAAACAACTTCTGCCAGCAGCAGGGGGGTGACTGGGGTCTCTGCCTAGGGTGCTAAGGACCCTTGGACTGCCCCATGTTGCACATCACCTTTTCACAGCAGCAGCATGTTTGTGTGCCACTACTGTCACTGTGGGATCATGGCAGATATCACAGATGTGCAACCTGGGCAGCTGCCTGGTCTGTCTTGTGCACCAACAACCCCCCACCGCATGACCCACATTCCACCCCCTTTGCCCCATTTGCATCATCAACCTAGTGCCCTTTCATAATTGGGCACTATGCTGTTGTTGCTAATGGAGCAGCACTATCACTATCATGGACGCCCCTGTGGTGCATCACATTGCAAATGTTGAAATAGGCTATCCCCCCTCAAAATACCCCCTTTCCATGAGGATTCCCATCATTAAAGGGCACTAATGCAACAGGCGCTAAAAGAACACCCGCTGTCAACGCCCACTCTCTGCCATCTTAATGCCTACTCTCTGCCTACTGTTCCCTTAAAGCTGCAGGAGCCTTTAATGCTCATTAATGCAGCTTTCTTCACAGCATTAAGGGCACAAGGGGGCCAATAACAGGCGTTAACAGCACACTTGCTCCCTTAACACCCTTTAGTAAACATACCCCAAGGTTGCTTGTCTCTATGTTGTAATCTAAGGGATATGTTTACTAAAGAGCATTAAGGGAGCAGGCATTAGCGGGCATTAAGAGCAGTGATAAGGGGTTTTACATGCAAAAAGGGCTCTGGGCATGTAGGAGGAGTTCTGGCATTAAGGGCGCTATGGGCCATTTAACATGCGTTAACAGGATATTGGGCATTAAGGTGTCAAGCATGCACGTTAGTGTCTGAAAATGGCTGTAATCCTAATTCTGGATAAAGGACCAGCAAGAAAAGTCAATCTGAAGGTGATGGATGGAAGGACAGGTGGGAGCAGATGGACCTACCAGATCTATGGGCACCCTACATGGCAGCCAATAAAGTGGATGAGCATGTCGGAGGCAGCTGAACCGATGCACAGGGGGATAACAAAATAAAAGGGTGCAATGTCAGTGTGTCGCATAGGATGGGGAAGACATGTTCCCCAGCAGAGTCAGAAGTGGCAGGATGTGTTCAGCGACAGGAGGACAGAGTAGGAGTGGTGACATGCAGATCAGGCACAGGAGAGGCATGTGAGAAGAGCTGACATGCGGAAAAGAGTACCAGTGTAGGCAATGGTGTAGCAGCTTGCATAAGAAGACATGACTGCACACAGCCAACAGAGTCAGATGGATGGGCTGAAGGATGGCGGCAGAGGAGAGGGTGGTATGGGCTGGCAGCACCAATGTGCCATAGGTGCCATCCCCAATGTATTTGTACTGTGTGTAAAAATGTGCGCCAGTGACACTTGGAAGGCCTGATATCAAACATGTGGGAGTCACACCTGTCCCAGCCACACAGCCACCATATGACACCTTAGACAAATGTGCAGATAACAACTGCACAGGTGTCATCCAAACTGGGAAAATGGAGCATGTACGGACATGAGGTGATACCTGCAGGTGGTTATCTGATGGGTGGGATATATCCGCATGTACTGTAGAGATGTAAAGGAGCCAAAGCTGTACAGTCACAGTTAGGATGTCATACATAACTCATGTTGCCCAATTAGATTACAGCTGTAGTATATCGCTGTAGCAGTGCAGTCACATCAGAGTACATCTTGCTGTCAATTGGTAATGTCTGATGATAAACAGAAACTGTACGTACCTGCAGACAGCTGAGTCATTGGTAGGTTAAGTTATCTGCTCAAGGACACAAGGAGGTGTTGTCAGTCTATGAAGGTTGTGGCAGATATAAAATGTTACAGTAACACATTCCAAAATGTCACATGAGGAGTGCTAGTGGGCCTCAAACTGTGGTATCTTGGCCCCCAAGCCATTGCTATGACCATCACACCATGCCTCAAAGCAAGGGCCTGACATCTGCAGGGTGAAGATGTCTGACACCCTGCAATGGGCTGCAGCAGAGCCAATAAAGCCATGCTTTCAGAAGGCTATGATGGGGAATAGCATGTTTGCTGACCGAAAGTGTGGCCAGAACACATAAGAAATTAGAAGGACGTGTCTGCAAGTCACACTAGAGCCAGGACTGTTATAGGCGGGGAAATGACCTGAGTAGCACACAAGCACAAAATGAACAAGTGGGAACTCAACACTTGTCCTCTGTTTATAGAAGCATTGCACTAATTAGTAGGATATAGTTCTACACGTCTCTACACAGCAATGTCTGGATATAAAGAACCTGCATGTCTCTGCCTAAAATGTCTTCTGTGTGTACCGGTATAGGTTAGCCCCTCCAGTATCCATGAGGTACTGCACACGCGGAACCGCAGTCTGCAGCTGATCACCAAATGGATAATGAACTGACCCATCACATCAATTCAGTAAGATGTACTGACACTGTGTTCTAGTAGCACATAACATCTACAGACCATGCTACTGAGCAGTTTTAACAGTCATCCTGAGGGTGAGGATGGACGCCCAGCACCTGGTTCCCAGAACTTGCACTGCTAGAGATGGTATCTGCCGGCCATGTGGCAGGGTCAAATAACTGCCAGTGTGTGGTAGGTTATGCTGGTCACCTTGTTTCCTGCACAATAGCAGCATGCTATAGGTGGCAGTCATATCTGGGCCCTGTGTCCTGTAGGTGTTGGACAGAGATCCTCCTTGAACAGTGCATGTCAGTTGCCAGTATTAAAAAGCTGATGCCATGGATGTCAAATGCAATAGGGGCTTCTAGGCTTGTGTGGGGTCGATACAATTGTTCTGACCTGACTCCTGTGAGTAGACCAAGAACATCTGCTGTCCCAACCATCTAGAACTAACAATCCACCACAGCAACTTCAAACTGCACCTGCTGCCCACCGTTGGATTGTTTTAGCCATGCACATACCAACTACAGCCAGTCCACTGATCAGCACACAATGCATGCACACAGAGCAACCATATACATCCTGGCATGGGATAAACAGCATGGAAACTCAACTTTTGGCTCAGTGATTGGGATCTCTAGACAGAAATTGCACCTACATCACTGGAACCAGTCTACAGCACTATGTGGATACAAAGCTGTGCCATGTTCACTGCTCAGTCAGAGTGAGGTGCCCTCTCAGCATGACATGCTGTGGCCACCCAGTCCATGCACATAGCAGACGGGCACTACAGAGTCTCAGCCATTGACCCTACCACCGAGGCAGACACATCCTAGCCAATCCGTTCTGTTTCAGGCCTTACCCATAATCCTCTCATCATGCACATTTGCAGACTAATGCTGGGAACAGCTTAGGCAATGTGATCACTGTGAAGTGCAGAAAGCACAAAACAATGGAGAGACATACACACACACTCACATCATCATGCTGTGCAAAAGTGGAGATGGATGGCATTAATGCCTGCCACTTTGGTCTCCATATCAGCTCAAGCAATATTAACATGTGCTCATTGTACAGGGGCTTGTAGCATGATCTGACATTAATGTCCACTCAGTGTGCAGGTGCTGCCTCTCCATCCAGCTGTGGATAGTGGAGCCTGTCTGTGTGGTTGTACCCTTGCTGGCCAATTCATTGGAGGTTGCACATTGCTAGTGCTGTACCTGCACTGTAGGCTAAAGTTTAGCCACAAGGACATGCAACATACAAGCCACAGCCAGAAATTGAACATGTGACCACCTGCTCACAGACACACTGACTGTATTAATTGAGACACAGTGTTGCCATATGGATACAGCAGTCCCTGGGGCTGCCATGCTTCCTATCAGACAGACCTTGGCACATGTTGCGATGCATACGGCACACAGGAACAGGACATGGCTTTGGTCTGCTGCAGGTGGGTGTTGCTGCCCCTGCCGCCAACTCTCCCGCACCATGCTGACATGCTTGTGTGCTGTCAGTGGTGGTGGTGCACAGTCCCAGCCCATCCAACATGCAGGTTTGACAAGCGCCTAGAGTGCAAGGTCCGGATGGAGGAGCACAGGCACACATGGATGGATTATTTCTGTTTCCTTCAGTTTTCAGTGTAGCCCTGTTACGTCCGTGCTTACATATGTATGTTTAGTATTCTGTTCAGTACTCTGTCTTCTCTACTTGGTATCTCTATCTGTAGTTATTACTGTAATTGTATTATTATTTCGTTGTAACCCTCTCTCCTCCATCCTTAGGTGCTGTTTCTGTGTTAACCCTCCTGGCTACGTGCTATTCCTGCTGCATTTCCCAACCGGATGTGACGCGGTCGCGCTGCCCGCGACCGCGTGATCTCAAGGTGCCCCATCACATAAATTGCATTCCAGCATGGTGTTCCGCACTGCGGCGGCGCGCGCCATGGGCGCGCGCCGAAGGAGCATGACCAAGGAGCAGGTCTGCTCCTTGGGCGAGCTCCTTGGGGTGAGTCTGCGGGGGCGAGTCCGTAGCTGCGTACCCTGTTCCTTGACCCCAGGGTTTCCGTTCTTCATGCTGCCTAGCCGCTGCCGGCCTGCCCGACCCTCCTGTGTGTCCACCTCCAGTAAGGCCTCGTTTCTTTGGACCCTTCTCCTGCTGCTGTTTCCTCTTTTATTCTCCCACATCGCCCCATCGCCCCCTGTACTTTCGCCTGCCATGTCTGCAATTCCTGCATTCTGGGGATGGAGGCCCCCGCCTTCCTCTGCTCCCCCGGGTGCTTTCACTAGAAATCCATTTAATCTTGTTCCCTGTCCGCTCTCCACCACTCCTTCACCTCTACTCCCCCATCCATCCCCCGTTTCCTCTCTCATCCTCCTACAGTTAGCCCTCCTGAATTGCCGCTCCGCCCGTTCAAAGGGTCCCCTTATCCAAAACCTCATCTCTCAACACTCGGTTGATGCCCTATTTCTGACCGAGACATGGCTCAGAGATGGCGAAGAGCCTCTCCTGAACCGATGTCTCCCTCCCGGCTACTCCACCCTATCTACCTGTCGTCGGGGTCGGAGTGGTGGGGGGGTTGCTGTTCTCTTTCGCTCCTCTCTAGCCCTCCAGGAGGTCGCCTCCCCTGCTCTCCACTATCCAGAGTCTCTCCTTCTTCGTCTCAACTCCTCCCCACCACTCTATTTCTACCTGGTCTATGCCCCTCCTGCTCTATCTGCCCCCTGCTGGGATTCCCTTGTTCAAACTCTCTCAGAACTTTCCCTCAGCCACCCACATCTTCTGATCCTAGGGGACTTCAATATTCACTCTGACTCCCCTTCCTCCTCCCGTGATTCCTCCTTTCTCTCCCTCCTCTCTGACCTTTCTCTGTTACAACACACCAATGTGCCTACTCATTCTGCTGGTCACTCCCTGGATTTGATTATATCTCATTCCTCCTCCCCTGCGGTCCCTGCCTCCCTTCGTACCTTGTCTGTCCCTTGGTCCGATCACCTCTGCTTATTTTTCTCCCTCCCTATCCCCTCTTCTCTATCCTCTCAGGGCAGATCCCCCTCTGCCCCCCCCCCCTCTGGTTCGTCGTCTTACCCCTGTAGTTCTCTCTCAATTCCCTTCCTCTGAGTCCCTCTTCCCCCCAGATTTCCACTCGCTCCCTGCTGACCTACAGGCTCAGTCCTGGAACACTACCCTCTCGGCTGCACTGGACCAGCTTGCCCCACGTCGGCCTACCTCCTCCCACTCCTCTCAGCATCGCTATCCCTGGTTTCACCCTGGTCTATTCCTCCATCGTTCCTACCTGCGCCGCGCCGAACGACGTTGGTGTCGGCATCCCTCCCCCAACTCTCTGGCACATTTTCGCCACTGTCACTCCCATTATCGTTCCCTCCTTCATTCCGCCAAGCGTGACTATTTCTCCTCCCATATCTCCCAGTCCGCAAACTCCACTCGACAACTCTACTCTGTCCTTCGCTCCCTCTCTGCCTCTTACTCTTTCACCTCTCCACCCCCTTCCCCAATGACCCCTGACCCTGCCCTTTTGGCCTCTCACTTTGCCACCAAAATTCAAGACCTTCGGTCACTCCGTCCCTCCTGCCCCCCTCCCCTCTCCTCTGCTCTTCCGACGATTGCCACTCCCCCCCCTCCCCCCCTCCTCCAACCCACCCTCTCTCTCTCATAAATGGTCCTCCTTCCAGCCTGTGTCCCTCTCAGATCTTTCCAGGGTATATTCTTCGCTTCGAAAAACCACCTGCCCCTCCGATCCCATCCCTTCCCAGTGGCTCCTAGACCCATCTCTGGCCCTCTCTCCCTTTTTACTCTCCATCCTCAACTCTAGTCTATCCTCTGGTACCTTCCCCACCATCTGGAAGCATGCCATCATCCGTCCCATTTTGAAAAAGGCCTCTCTTGACCCATCCTCCCTGGCAAATTGGCGCCCGATCTCAAATCTCCCTTTCCTTTCCAAACTCCTCGAGAAACTGGTTTACGCACAGCTCTCTTCTCACCTGGAGGCCACCCTGTCACTTCACCCCCGTCAGTCAGGTTTTCGTCCTAATCATAGCACAGAATCCATTCTGCTTTCTTTCCTTAATGAAGTCCACACCGCACATGACCACGGTTCCATCACTATCGCTGTTTCTCTGGATCTATCTGCCGCATTTGATCTTGTAGACCATTACCTCCTCCTGTCTCGATTATATGACATTGGGCTTTCCGGTTCTGTCCTTTCCTGGTTTCACTCATTTCTCTCCCACCGCACCTTTTCCGTCTCCACAGGCTCCTCCTCCTCCCCTCCCACTGCCCTTCCCTGTGGTGTTCCTCAGGGCTCTGTTCTTGCCCCCCTTCTGTTTAACATCTTTCTGGCCCCCCTTGCTCTCCTCGTCCAGCAACATAGTATCTCCGCCCACTATTATGCCGATGATATCATTCTCCTTCACCATACAGACCCTGCTGCTCCGGATCTTGCCCCTCTCAACTCCTGCCTGTCCTCAGTCTCTGCCTGGTTTTCTTCCCACCTGCTGCATATAAACTCCTCTAAATCTTTTGCTATTTGGTTTACCTCTGGTACCCCGATCCCCTCCTCTGCCCCCGTCCTGTCCAGTACCCCCCTACCAGTAGTCTCATCCTTGCGATACCTTGGAGTCACCTTGGATTCCGCCCTCTCCTTCAAAGACCATATCTCTTCCGTTGTGCAGCGCTCTTTCCTCACTCTGCGTCAACTCCGTGCCATCCGTCCCTTCATATCAGCTTCCTCCCTATCTACCCTGATACTATTCCTGATTGTTTCCCGTCTAGATTATTGCAATGTAGTTCTAGCCGGCCTCCCCCAAACCCAACTGCGTAGATTACATCTAATCCATCACGCTGCCGCACGTCTCCTTACCCATGCATCTTGTTTTGACCATATCACCCCTATTCTGATCCATCTACACTGGCTTCCCCTTCCTTACCACATTCAGTTCAAAATTCTTATCTATGTACACAGGACTATCCATACCGGGGTTCCCCTCTATCTTGCTGGTCTCATTCATCTACACTCATCACACACACCGTTCCCTCAGGTCAGTTCACCTGAATCGCATGTCCCTCCCCTCACCCTCACAGGCCCATCTCGAGTCCACCCGCTCCTCAGCCTTTTTCTTTCTGGGTCCAAGACTTTGGAACTCGCTCCCCACCGCCCTCTGCCTGGAACCCTCATACAAGACTTTTAAATCCAGGCTGAAGACTCACCTTTTCTGCACCGCTTTTGGTCTCCCTCCCCCACCTGTCTCCCTTTCCCCTCCCCCACGATAGTACCAACTGTATGTATTGTTACCTGATTTTGTTCCTCTTCTGATGTACTACCTATAGCCTTTCTTTTCTCCTCCTGTCCTGTTCTTTATACAATGGCGTTCCTTTCCTGTTTCTGCAGCTTGTATTTTTTATTGTACACCGCTCTGATGCCACCGGTAAAGAGCGGTATATTAAATCCGTAAATAAAGATAAAGATAAAGATGGCCATGCAGCCCCCCCCAACCATCTGCCTCTGCAGGGACTCCTTGTCTCCTGCCACTGATACGTCTCAGGGGGAGGATGACAGCCACTGCTGTGGTAGTTCCGCAGGTGCCTGCATTTTGCAGCTACCTGAAGGGCTACAGTTGCTGACACTATTGACCTTTTCCTCCACAGCTGGACTCAGCAGTAGTTGGGGGGGGGGGCAGTTGGGATCTCTGCCTAGAGTGTCAGGAACCTTGGACTACCTCATGTGGTACATCACCTTTCCACAGCAGCAGCATGTCTGTGTGCCACCACTGTCACTGTGGGATCATGACAGACATCACAGATGGTAATGCGGATGGAAAGATATCCCTATGAGGAGAGGCTGAAAAGGTTAGAGCTCCTCAACCTGGAAAAGAGGCAGCTGAAGGGAGATATGATAGAGGTCTATATAGTAATGAATGAAGTGGAATGGCTAAACGAAGATTTATTATTTCTGTCATCAAAATGTAGAGAGACTAGGGGACATACCGTGAAACTACAGTGTAACCCATTTAAGACTAAGAAGAAAGGTCCATAAACCATTATTCAAGGGGACTTTTATAGTGTAAACTCAATTCATACCCTTTTGAACTTTTATATAGGAGAGGATGACCAAACTCAAACATGCCTGTTTACTCTGCAAGAAGATTTACTTGTTACCCAGTTATTTAAGCAATTGATTCAAATTAGCCAATTGTGCTGTTAAGCACCATCGAGTCGGTGTTGACTCATGGCGACCCTCTGGATAGTTGACCTAAACTGTGTTTGGTCTTCAGTCTGGCGGTTCATTATTGACAGAGTGGCACCCATAGTTGCTGCTATTGTATCGATCCAGTTCATTGCTGGTGTTCCGCTTTTGCATTGACCTTCTACCTTGCCAAACATGATGTCTTTCTTTAATGATCTCTCTCTTCGCATGATGTGTCCAAAGTATGAAAGTTGAAGTCTTGTCATCTGATGTCCTAAAGAAAGCTTAGGCTTGATGTCCTCTAGTACTGACTGTTTTTTCCTTCGGGCAGTCCATGGTATACACAGTATTCATCACCAACACCATAATTTAAAGGCATCGATTTTCTTTCTATCTATCTTTTTCACTGTCCAATTTTCGCATCCATATGACGTTATTGAAAATACCAAGGCTTGAACAAGTTGAATCTTTGTATGGAGAGAGACATCTCTGCTCTTGAGAATCTTGTCTAGGTCTTTCATAGCCATTCTATCAAAAGGAATGCATCGTCTGATTTCTTGACTGCCTGTTGCTTCTTTATTGACAGTTGATCCAAGTAGGTTAAAGTTGTCCACTATTTTAATTTCTTCTCCATCAACGATGAACCTATTGACTTTGCCAGTTGTCAGGATCTTTGCCTCCTTTACATTAAGGTGCAGGCCCATTTTAAGACTATGTTCCTTGATTTTGAGAAGCAAATATTTCAGATTGTCTTCACTTTCAGCAAGTAATGTGGTATCAATTCTGGTGGTATATTCTCAAGGTCATATTTTGCTACATTCATGAGTGGCTTGCTCTTTTCCAACTTTAGTTTGAGTTTGCATAATAGAAGCTGGTAATCTGTACCACAGTCAGCTCCAAGTTTTGTCTTTGTTAATGTTATAGAGCTTTTCCATTGTTCACTTCCACAGATGTAGTCAATTTGATTTGTGTACAATCCATTGAGTGAAGTCTATGTATACAGTCACCTCACCACTTAAATAGCTGGAAGAAGATGTTTGAGATTAATAGATCGTTGGTCTTGCAGAATTCTATCAGTCTTTCTCCAGCTTCATTTCTGTTGCCAAGCCCATATTTTCCAACCACTTTACCTTCTTCTTTATTGCCATCTTTTGCATTCCAGTCACCCATGACTATCAGGATATTCTGTTTGCATGTTCTGTCAATTGTAGCTTGTACTTTTCAAAGAACTCATCAATTTCATCCTCTTCTGCAGCTGTTGTTGGGGCATATACTTGATTAAAGTTGTGTTAATAGGCATTCCTCGTAGACAAATAGAAATTAAACGTTCACTGTATTATATTTCATTACAGTTCTTGCAAGTTTCTTCTTAATTATTTTATTTTATTTATTTATTTAAGTAGTTTTTCTGTACTGCCCCTTCCAGCAATCAGGGAAAGTTTACATCGAACAAAAACTCAGTTACAGAGAACATATTAAACTATGATTCAAGGAACCATTTACATGCCATACTACATACCGTAATATAGTGATAGCTGGGACTCTTAACTATTTACAATACTTCAAACAGTGTGTAGCGGATACAAAGGAATATTCTTGGCTGGAGAGTATAATATAAGGGGGATGCTAGTTTAGTTGGGCAGATCGGGAGGGATAGTGGGAGGTGAATGCGTTTGTGGCAGTGGAGGTGTTGCAGTATTCAGTGAAGAGTATTGTTTTAAATTCCTTGTGGAAAATCTGAAGGTCTTTGATTGATCTGATGTAATCAGGGAGGGAATTCCAAAGGGTGGGAGCTGTGTACCTGAAGGCCCTATTGCTGGTAGTTTGTTTGGTTTTGCGTATTGAGGGGGGTATTGATAGGAGGTTCTGGATACTTTTTCTCCTGCTTCTGATGTTGGTTTGTCTATGTATCATGGTGGATAAGTAGGAAGTGGTTACTATCAACTTGTATCTTATTCTGGCTGCTATGGGGAGCCAGTGGAGATTATAAAGTATTGGGGTGATGTGGTCAGTGAGGCTAGCCTTGGAGATAATTCTGGCAGCTACATTCTGAGCAAGTTGGAGTGTGTGGAGTGTTTTTTTAGGAAGACCTTGTAAGACACTGTTGCATAAGTCCAAGTGAGGAGTAATTAAAGCTTGGACTACTGTTCTAAAGTCCTAGGATTCAAGGATTGACCTGAGGTGCTGTATGTTTTTTTAGCTTGTAAAATATTGTTCTAGCAGTTTGTTTAATATGCAGGGACATACTGAGGGTTCTGTCAATTATAATATCTAGGTATTTTACCTCCTGTTTAACTGGCAAATTGATGTTGTGTAAGTTGAATGTAGATGGGGAAGTAAAGTTCTTATTCCTTGTAGTGAATAAGATCTCAGATTTTTTGAAATTTATTTGCAGGTTGTTCTTGATAAGCCAGGATTCCACTTCATTTATGCAGTTAATGATATTGTTATATTGGGGATTCTTTATGTTTATTGGTATGTAAAACTTTATGTCGCCTGCATAGATATGATAATTGGTTTTGTACTGGAGAGTGTACATATAAGTTGAAGATATAAGTTAAACAGAGGGCAGAGATGGCCAACCCTTGAGGTATTCCCTTTTCCTGGGGGAAAGTGGTAGATGAATCCTGGTTGATCTTTACATACTGGAATCGGTTGGAAATATATGATTTAAACCATTTTAAAATTATTCCAGATATACCTATGTGCACCAGCCTTGACAGAAGGATGGTGTGGTCAACATTGTCAAATGCAAGGAGATATCCAGAAAGACCATGATAAAGGCTTGATTTGGATTGTCTAGTCTGCAGATGAGCATATCTAGTAAAACTAGCAAGAGGGTATGGTATGGATGGAACCATATTGGTGGGTATCAAGGGGGGTGCTGCCCAGATGGATGGTTTGTCTTGGTCTGGCACCTCAACAGAGACCTGTCCATCTTGGGAGTCCCTGCCAGTAGTTAAGCTACCAATAGCTTAGTCCTCAGCATCACTGATGTACACAGGACCTCACAACACAACAAGTTGCCAACCAAGTGAGGGATTAGCCAATTAATTGTACTAAAAAAATTACAGTTTCATTCCTTTTTCATACATTGAATATGTATTAGTATTTTAGGGGGTAATTTTATAACAGGCTACCTAGTGGCAGCATGGTGGGGACTTCTGCCTGAGGCAGCTGAAACCTTTGGGCCAGCCCTAGAAAAGGGGTATCTGCTTTTCTTTATAAAATAGGGGTATGTCAAAAGATAATACATGTCAAAACTAGATGTGAGAACTTATGCCAGCCCTGAACTTGGTTGTAAATGTGTGTACCTAGATTTGTAAAAAATGCACATAAATTGTAATATTTTATAATTTATATGTGTAAATTTAGGCTCCACCTGTGCTTTTCCCATGCTCTGTCCCTATACTCATCCACATCAAAAGTATACACCAGTGGCCTGATGTGCATGCTTATAGAATAGCGAATGGCTGAAGTACACACACAAGTCATGGAAAATGATTTATGCACATGGATGGCGAGTAACTTTACATGGCTCATGATAAAATCACCTCCATAGTTTCTGATATTGGGCCATCCTGCATAATGCATAAGTTTAAGGGCCAGCAATGGCACATAACTTTATGCGTATGTTCATCAGGATCAGCCGCTAAAATTGCACTGTGGAATACTGCATGGGTTCTTACTTGTGGAGCCCAATTCAGAAAGGGGGACAACCGGGCCGCCAGATGTCCCAGAGGAAGACAGGCCAGTTAGGACCCGATTTTGGACTGCGGGAACAAAACATTCCTGCAGTGCACAGAATCTGGCCTGTGGATGGCCCGGGGTGCCCCTGTCACCTGCAGGCGCCCCAACTCCCACAGCTTAGGACTCCCTCTTTCCCACCACTCGACCAACAGCTAGCCTGCTAGGGCCTGGATCAGGCGGCAGGAACCTTCGAGGAAGAATAAGCAGCACATCCCCTTTGACCTGGCAGGATGTACAGAACCGTGAACTGAACCAGCCCTTTATGTCCTGCTGGGCTGGTCTCCCCCCCCCCCCCGGTTCTGCCAGATTCCACCCTCCCCCCCCCCCCCTGCCAGTTCTCCCCGTCTTGCTGCTCAGGACATACATAGAGAGCCGGAGGAGGAATTGGGCCCGGACGGCTTGCGGGGCTACACATCCCACCAGGACATGCAGGCCTTCCACCCGCATCGCAGAATCGGGCCCATAGGCAGTTACATGTGGAAATGCCAATTTTTACAATGCCACTTTTTACATGTGTAGATGTTGTGGGATAAATAAATGTAAAGGGGACATTTTCTAGAGTGGTTTCGGCAGTCCAGAAAAATATACATATATTTTATATTTTATGATATGAATGTACATGTATATATTTTAAAAATTTCCTAGTGCCATTTACACCTGCTCTGGGGGTTTCCACCAGTGATGGAGGTGACATTTTTGCTTACCTCTATGGTCTGTACACCACCTCAAAAAGTTAAAAAAAATAGTTATTTCATTTGGCCATTTAATTATCTCCTCTTGTATGTGTAGTTTTGTAGAATCTGGCATTCAATGCATGTATGTAGCAATACTTGCATGTGAAGGTTGCAAGATCAGCATATGTGTAGTCATCAGTTCTTGTATATGTAAAATCCTAAATGATACCTCTTTTTTAATATTGTTTTGTGAAAATGGCTGTTGCCATTGGATGTGTATCACATATATTTGCCAGCATTCATATACATATGGACAGAGTGGAGGAGTAGCCTAGTGGAAACACCAGGATTCAAATCCCATTTACACTCTTCATGGCCTTGGGCAAGCCACATAATCTTCCATTGCCTCAGGTATAAACTTAGGGGTATGTTTACTAAACCGTCTTAATGTGCGCCCGGCGATAGTGTGCAGGCTGCCATAAAAGGAGTGGTCGTTTAGGTCATAAAGGGGTATGTTTACTAAACCGTCTTAAAGTGCACTCTCCCATGTTATCGCACGATAAGGCACCTTATCGTGCGATAAGGCACCTTAGCACGCGTTAACACGCGCTAAGGCGCAAACGAGCGCAGAAGGCGGAGAAAGGCTCCCGGAGGGCGGAGGAAGGTTCCCCAAGGGCAGAGAGAGAGGGTCAATGGGCGGAGAGTGGGAGGGGAGAGGCTCCTTGCACACTAACGCTGTGAAATCCGAGGCTGAAAACTAACGCCAGTGAAACCCTGGCGTTAGAGCTGATTTAAAGGGAAAAGAAACCATTTCCGTGAGCAATGTACAGCAAAACCAGGGAAACCTACAAAAAAGGGATAAGTGTGATACATGTGCACGGAACAAAAGGGCAAAGAAACAGTGAAAATGACCAGAAGAAAATGTAAAAAAAACATAACCAAGCTGAGCAATAGTGATATCAATGGGAAACATCAAAAAACACCCCCAAGAAAGCTCCAAAAAAAAGATATGAATTTTGGAAGGGTCTATGCTCTGTCCCCATACAAGGTGAATGAGCCCACAGTGAAATTGCGCTGATCAGGGTTTTCCTCTCCATTGGACAGGTTTCCTATGGTGTGCACATGTTCCACAACAGCAGGGCGGGCATGTCGGAATGGGCAACTGGACAGATGCTGGAAAAGGGGACACAGAGGGCTGCAGGCGGCACATGCTGTGGTGCAGCTGGGGCACAGTGCGGACTAGGGTAATGCCTAGCTGGCCCATAGGAATGCTGAAACAGTAGAGCAGCCAGACAGCAACTGCTGAGGGCCCAACATGGGCAAGAGTGTGCTTCCCACGGTGTCACAGGGAATAGTACCCAGCAGGTAACCCCAATGGCACGGAAACATTGGCAGGCGGTGCTGGAGGAAAGCGTGGACAGCTATGCAGGCACCCCTACCCCAGAACCCGCACCATAGGCAGCCGCCTACCCGCATACTGGATGGCCTGAGACTGCGCAGCACCAGCACCACCAGCAGAAGGGCATGTCAGCATGGTGGCAGAGGGGTACTGGTGGTGGAGGGGGCAGTGGCAGCTGCCCAGAGCAGACCATGGCCTAGCCCTGTTTAGGTGGGTGCCTAAACAGGGTGACTCTGTCTGACAAACAGTCATGGTATCTCCAGAGAAGGCACCATCTCTGTGGCAACATGGTGGTGCAGTGAACACAGCCAGTGTGTTTAGGAGCAGAAGGTCACAGGTTCAAGTCCCAGCTGTGGTTCCTGCCAATTCAGTCCCCATATTTTACCCACTACTAAAACGTGCTAATACAGACAGAACCTTTATTGCAGATAACAGAAACATGCCCAATAAACCTACATTTTACCCTACAGAGCACAGACACCATAAACATGCACATTACCTAGAGCAGAGTCTCCCAAATGCAGTCCTGGAGGGCCAAACACCATTCAGGTTCCATGCTGCCTCTAATAAACACGGCTGTGCTGCATGTCTATGCACCGCCCCCATGATATGCAGATGTATCTCATGCATATTCATTAGGGACAGCATGAAAACCCGAACAGTGTTTGGCCCACCAGGACTGGAGTTGGGAACCTCTGCCCTAGAGCAGCAGCCAACAGGGGCAGACACCCTCACCCACAGGCTCCATTATCCAAAGCCTCCTGGAGAGGCAGGATGTTGGGTCCTGCATGCATCTCCCAATACTAGCACTTGCATACCTTAGCAATGCCACCCTAAACCTGGGAATATTGTACACACCTATCAAACGGTTTGCTATGATTACTGGCAGATAGCAATTCCTAAGTTAAGCACAATTTGTTGATTGAGCTGCATCATAGCAACCTTTCTGCTGTCTGTGGAGTGTGCTTCAGGTCTGATGTCTGACAGTGTTTACCACCCTGGGGAGTGACCCAACAGTATTGCGTACCATAGCCATGCCTGCACTGTGCCCGGGACTGGTGCGGTGGCCAGGGCTGCCAAGAGCCTCTATATTTGCACAATGCTGGCATAGGTGTGGGAGCGTGTGTTTGTCTATCCAGTGTGTGGTGTCTGCCAACACCTTCCTCAGCCCACACTGTTGCCAATGTAAGCCTGCCAATAGACAATATTTTGGTGGTGGTGAGAAGTGAGGAGGAATGTGACACATTCTATCTAACCTTTTTGATGTCTTGGACATCTGCACCTTGCCCACTCACAATCTTAATTGACAGAGGTATAAGGCAGGGGTCTCCAAATCCAGCCATGGAGGGCCACAAACCAGTCAGGTTGGCAGGATATCTCTAATGCATATATATCTCATGCATATTCATTAGGGATATCCCGAAAACCTGACTGGTCTGCGGCTCTCCAGGACCAGGGTTCCCCACCCCTGCCTTACAGCTTAGCATATCCAGGCCTAATGTCTGTCTGCTATTGCGTTATGGATGTGTACAGGGCTGCATTGACTGCCCTGTAGGGGGTCTGTTCCCCAGCAGGACTGGGGTTGATGGTCCCCTCTACTGCCACCATTGCAGGGAGGTAGAATGTGGATCTGTTTGTGGGAGACCCTGTTTACCATCCTCAGCCCTGGAGGAGGAGGGTGGTGGTACATAATCCTCCTAGGGGTCCATAGGGGCTAAACCTGACTGAGACATACAGATATATCCAAGTGTGTTCTGCAGAAACTACCTATCTCACACATTAGCACTGCTGGGGACCTGCAGCATGGTCTATCTCTGCTGTGGACCTGGTGCTGGGCGCCCCACCTCACCCTCAGGGTGAGTGCAGTACCTGCACAATGTGACGATGTGTAGCTACTCTGTGCCAGTACCACACACGGTCAGTTCCCCCTACCAGGCCGAGGTGCTGTGGGGGTGCATATCCCATCTTGTGATCATCTGTAGACTGCTGATTTGCATGTGCAGTTCATCATGGGTATGGGTGGGTTAACCCTATCCTGGTGACCACAGCAGACTGTTTGTGTGGTGACGTGCAGTCCTTCTGCAGCCAGCCAGGGGCTTGCTAGCAGTTAGGGAGCTGTAGCCCACTGGTTACTTCACTACTTGTGGAGCTAGAGGTCATGGGTTCAAACCCACAGTAGGGGTTATTTGATAGGGCTGTCCAAAGCATTGTCTTTTTCTAATGTACATTAGTGCTGCCAGAAAAACACCCTCAGGGTACTGTAACCATAAGGTGCCTCAGAAGGCGCCTTATATGGCACCCTATAAAGCGCCTTCTGAAGCACCTTATAGTTACAGTCCGTATAAGGTGCCTTATGAGGTGTCCTATGGAGCGCCTTATAGGGTGCCCTATAGGGGTCATTATAGGGTGCCGTGGCGGACAGTGCACTTTATAATGTGCCCTATGGGGTGCCTTAAAAGGTGCCTTATGCGGCACCTTAGGTTACGGCACGTGAGGGTGTGTTTGCTGGCAGCAATAAATAAAATGCCTCAGGAAACAATACTTACATGTCAAAGCTGATGCCTCAGCCAGCCTTATGCATTAGACACATTGGAGGATCAAACTCATGACCCCTGTATCATCAGTCAGTGTATTAACCATTGTGCTACACTTCTGTTTCTATGTTTGGATGTCTGTGCGCCTACTTAAGATTACCGCTCGGTAACGCGCTTAGCGGCGCTTTGCCCGATAATGTGCGCAGCAGCGCGCGTTATCGCACGCTAATCCCCTTTTGCTACTTTAAACTGAAACGCCCACTCCTTATATGGCATCCTGCACACTAACGCTGGGCGCACATTAAGAAGGTTTAGTAAACATACCCCTATGTCTTAACCAAATGTTGATGTTTCCTGGTTTGAATGTATACATGTCATTTTTATAGTATAAGTGGCAATATTGTTTATTTTATTTTCTTTTTATTTCTTTTATCTTATTTTACATTGCAAGCTGCATACCCCCTGAGGAAAGCGTTGCCGAAACGCGTTGGGGTTACCTAATATAGATTCCTGTGACCATCATACCTCTCTTGCTCCTTGTGTTCTACTGCCATAGGTTGGCATTCCAGACATGATGTGCCTGATAGCTACATCTGATGGATGGTGGTACATTTGGGGAGAAGGCTAATGGTGATAGGTGGTTAGTTATAGCCTGTGGCTACACCTGGTCTGAGGTGTTGCACTGTGTTGTGGGTCACTATCTGCACATGCAGTATGTTATCTGGTCATGGTCTTGTTTTGTCTAGGTTTCACAGAGTTGCCAGTACTGTGCCTTGTCAGGCTATTCATCCTCTCAGGATTTGACCTGTTTTGTTTGTGTACATACAACCTGTGGTGTGATTGCAGGGTCATTTTGATGTTCCTGATTGTCCCTGGTAATATTGACCACATTGGTGGAATGGAAGGGCAAATAGACACCTTGTATGTCACATTGGCAAACTGCAATATGGAAAGGTTGCAAGGCCACAAGTAGTCATCCCTTTTGCTATGACACCCCTATGTACAATTTGGTCCATACAGTTGTCCATCAAAGGCACATACTTCTGAGATTAGGCTCCCCCTAGGTGTAGTCTGTGTCACCTGCTCAGTCACTTGTTATCTATATGTGGATACCTTTTATGACAGGCCCCTGACTCTACACCAACACTACGCAGGCAACATGCTGATCACTGTGCACTCCACACAGGTCACAGACAAGGTTTTGCAGGCATATGTATTCAGGAGTTGGGAAATCATCTGAGGACATACTGAACATGCCTCTGATGGCTAACGTTTGGCCTTTGTTTTTAACATGCGTGAGATGAGCATGTTAATTTCAGTTCCTTAGTGGGTTTTAATGGAAGGGGTCCTAAGATTAGGAGACGCACCATGAACCTTATAACATATTTAAGAGAAATTTAAGAAACCCCAACGCGTTGCCGAAACGCGTTGGGGTTACCAAATAAAGATTCCTGTGACCATCATACGTCTCTTGCTCCTTGTGTTCTACTAACTTACAGGTCAGTTTTTAGAGGGTAGCTACTGCCATAAATATAGATAAATGCCCTCAATTATTGCACTGGATATTACAGACGTATATAGCCCAGTGAATACAGGTCTCAGACTTACAACAGCCACGCTGGGAATTTTACCCGAGCCGTGCGCCTGGTCGCATCAATGACCTTAGAGTATTCACTGTATTTTATATTAATTTCGCTTGATCTATACATCTGATTCTTCCATACTATTCATTGTGAAATTTCGTGTTTTATAGAGGAGGAATTGTGCTTAACTTAGCTATGTTTTCACTGATAATAAATCCCCGACGCCACCTGATATGCACCTCATTGCGTTTCTGTTGTTTCTTCAGGGGGAATTCACATAAACCAGCACACTCTATAAAACAACAAGGAAATTTAAGACAATTATAATTGCTTGCGCTTTCATGACATCTATGTAAAGTCTCTTAAAATCATGGATTATATTGCTCACCTCCCGAGTTGCGGCCAGAATAAACTCACTTGTTGTTCAATCGTTTTGTAATACAAACTTCCTCTAAATGCTCTGAACGCCGCGCATGTGCAGAATCGCTGCTGGTATCCATTTATAGTGACAGAGTATCACTAAAACCGTTTATCCGATGGGAAGAGAGACCAATTAGGGAAGGTGTCTCTTGCTTTACAATGTTGATTATAAACACGCTCGCCATTCAATACAGCTGTTAAGTCCCGGCATCAGTAGACACGGTGTTGTTGGTGACATTAGACGTGACCTCGTTGTACACGAGTATCCCCCAAACAGCGGCTCACGCAGTTATCATGATGATGTTACGGGAAAAGACAGAACTAGCTCCAGCGCAGTTGGAATTCATATCTAGTTTGGCGGAATTAACAATATACTCCAATCATTTTGAGTTTAATGGTCAGATTTATCAACAGCTATCAGGGGTCGCCATGGGTGCAACATGTGCTCCTTCAGTGGCTAATCTTTACATGCATCATTTCGAGCACCAATGGTTGGATAAGTCACAATACAGTTCTAATCTATTGTTATGGAAAAGGTATATTGATGACATTTTCCTTCTATGGAATGGATCCAGTGCTGAATTTCATCTATTTGAGAAATGGCTTAATCAAGTTGATCCCAACATACAGTTCACCTCTATTACACATACACAGCGAATAACTTTTTTGGACGTTACAGTACAGAAGACTCCTGGAGGTTGGTCAACAACAGTATATAAAAAGCCTACCGACCGGAACACAATACTACATTATGGGAGTAACCATCCAAAACCATTACGGGATTCATTGCCTTTTTCTCAATTCATAAGATACAGACGTAACTGTTCCAGTATACAAGAATATAAATTACAAGCAAAACGGTTAATGCAAGATTTTTACGATCGGGGTTATCCTCGTTCGATCATTAGAGCAGCTTACAAACGGGCCTTATATAATAACAGAGGTTTATTGTTACAAACGAAATCTCGAGGCCCTATAATAGAAGATGACAGCATCAATTTTGTCACCAAATATTCACCTTTCAGTAGAGAAATCAAACGGATCATCAAAAGACATTACAATGTGCTAGGCACTTTACCTGGAGTGCAAAATAAGAGCATTCGCTGTGTCTGGACCCGACATTTTAATTTGCGGGATAGCTTGAGCCCAGCGAGATTACGTCCCACATGTAGTATTCCAGCATTAACATTGGTGGGACATAAAAAGTGTGGAGATTGCAATATCTGCAGCATCACTGAAGAACTGACACAGTTTGAGCACCATGGCAGGCGATATCGGTTAAAACAATCGACAACATGTAGCACAGATCACGTTGTTTATGCCCTTAAATGCCCATGTGGACTTTTATATATCGGTAAAACTGAACGGCAACTCAAAATTCGCATTGGAGAACACCGTAGCAGATTAAAATGTAAACAGCTGGAAGCTCCAATAGTGGCCCATTGCATTGAAAACAACCATCAGTTTCAAGATTTACGCTGTTTCGCCATTGAACAGGTGAAAACAGGGAAGGACGGCAGATCGCGTACCCAAACATTAACAATTCAGGAACAGAAATGGATCTTTCGGTTGGAAACAGTAGGAGACACGGGACTTAACAGCTGTATTGAATGGCGAGCGTGTTTATAATCAACATTGTAAAGCAAGAGACACCTTCCCTAATTGGTCTCTCTTCCCATCGGATAAACGGTTTTAGTGATACTCTGTCACTATAAATGGATACCAGCAGCGATTCTGCACATGCGCGGCATTCAGAGCATTTAGAGGAAGTTTGTATTACAAAACGATTGAACAACAAGTGAGTTTATTCTGGCCGCAACTCGGGAGGTGAGCAATATAATCCATGATTTTAAGAGACTTTACATAGATGTCATGAAAGCGCAAGCAATTATAATTGTCTTAAATTTCCTTGTTGTTTTATAGAGTGTGCTGGTTTATGTGAATTCCCCCTGAAGAAACAACAGAAACGCAATGAGGTGCCTATCAGGTGGCGTCGGGGATTTATTATCAGTGAAAACATAGCTAAGTTAAGCACAATTCCTCCTCTATAAAACACGAAATTTCACAATGAATAGTATGGAAGAATCAGATGTATAGATCAAGCGAAATTAATATAAAATACAGTGAATACTCTAAGGTCCTTGTGTTCTACTGGCATCTACTGCGAGAGCGAGTGCTCTTTTTTGTGTTGACATGCCAACCTGTGGCTCCATGCATATGCTGACATTGGCAACATGTAGCCATATTTATTAGTCCGTTCCACCAGAATGACACCCAGAATTCCAAAATACCAAATAACATCCATCTACCTAATCTCAACAAATGGGGATCAGTGCTACCTCACATCAACAATGGAGACAAAGGAACACAGCATCGATGAGCCCAATGTCCAGGCCTAGAAAGATATGTCCATGGATCCGCTCTGTCACATCATGGGATTTAAAATACTCACCTCAGCTGTGATACATATCTATATGGTGCAATCACTATGCCCGTAAACCCATCACAAACCAAAAGGCAAGAGAAAAAGTAGCACACATATGACCTATATGATACACAACCCTTATGCCTCAAACCATTACATATATTGCACACAGCCCTCTGGCCTTAATCCCTTGAACCCATCAGAAAAATACACATTGTGCACATAGATAGCAAATACAGGCTCTGTAAAACTGTATATATTACACGCCCCACGAAAGCCTCAGTACTCATAATATCTCTACCTAACCCTTAGATTGGAAATGGCTTTCTCAAGGGTGTAACTGCATACTACATATCTCAACACTGGTAATATCATTAACTGATCACAATGCTGCAGCGGAAGACCAACATAGTGTATCCCCTCTGCTCCATTAGAGGAAGGATTGCCTGGCATTTCACCTGGGGCTCTCACCATCCTCAAAGGAGGGTCCTGGCTGGCAATTAACAGTGGGTGATCAGACCCAGGGAAACACACTACAAAACCTTACAACACTCCATTAATGCACATTCACCTTCAAGAGACCTAAAACAGACCACCACCATAGCCAATTAAACATTACAATCAACCTTCAGCAACCGCCGCATTTCACTCCACATAGGAGCTCATACTCACTGGCATGCCTGCCAGTATGCTCAACAGTAACAACTGATATCCACCAAAGTATCCAATTAGAGCACATCTCCTTAAAGCCTACTGGGCCACCAATCACAGCCAGTATTGCTGCCACAGCCACCCCCAGCTGATGTCAGTCCTTCCACACCCATGTACTGTATATCATAGACACACTGCTCTTCCCAAAACCAATGCCGAACCCCTGGATTACAAACAAACAGTATCTCTCACGTTAGCAGATTATCATTGAAGCATCAGAGGTTTTCCTCTCTCCCCACCCCCCCTCCTCAACAAACATGGATACCATTCAACATGAGCAGGCTGTCCACCTAACCTCACAGTCTGTATCCAAAAACACTAGTGTTGTTATAACCTATCTAGTAGTCAATCACTATCAGCCAATCGGTCATCTACTGTAGCAACACACATATTGTAGATCTGCCAACTCATAGCCTTGTTCCATACAATCTGAAATTATTTGCAGCGTTCAGAATTCTCCCCCTTGCCCACTCCTATGTTCACCCATATGTGTTTTAAATGAACATGGCCTTTTATCCACATACACCAATGGCCATAGACAGCAAAATAGATAACTATATATGCTGAGGCACATGTGGTAGAATGCTGTAGAACATACTCTGAACCTTCACATGAAAACTTTTATGTCAGAGTTAAACCATCACACGGTGAATACCCCGCACAGGGGAAAAAGCCTCTCTCCTCCCTCCCATGTCCCTTCCCACATCTCACATGGGATAGGCACATGATCTCCATCAGAAGATGCCCACTTGACCAGACCAAGCTGACATGCTGACACTCCAAACCTTTGATCATTAGAGGATTTGAAGAATGACACATCAGACTTTGCACAATTTTCACACTCAGTGGAGAGTACGGGGTCATGAAATGAACATCTCTCATCTTTCACAGTGCTTCTCTGCCCCAGTCTGAACACAGACAAATCTGTTCCGGTCATCAGACCTGGTCCTCGGATATGTTTGTTGAACCACTGAAGGACAGTATCCGTTTGCCATGAACTGTTGTCCCAAGGGACCGTGCCTGCTGCTGAAAATTGCTACACATAGAACAGTGCCAATAATATCTCAGAAACTGTGAGTAGAGTAATCACAGGGTGGAGACTAGAGAAATGCTGGTTGTATGTTTATGTGATTGCCCGCCAAACACATTAGTTATCATTCATGCTCCCCCCTCCTAATCAGAACATCAAAAAGCTGCATTTCTGGAACAATCCCACATCATAGAAAACAGAATATTAGCATCTCAGTCAGTCAGCCAACAATCAAACTGCATCATGGGCTTGGAGAGACCATCCCACAGCATAAAACCATCATCAAGATGCCTATGCAACATCATAAGATGTCATGCATAAGGAAATTCAGGCTCCAACCATTGCGATGCATATGATGACATACCAAGTTCTTCAATAGAGGGGGCAACCATTGCCCCCATTGCAACATTTTTATGTTGGCATTACATCTGATCCCAAAATGAACATTATGCTCTTTCATGTCCAAGGCGGACCAATCCATTAAAACCTCTATATGGGTCTCTCCAGATTCGCCTCTCTGATTCAGTGATGACAGTACCACCTATATAGACAAATCCACTGGTATGCTGGGTCACCAATAAAACCCCATGATGTTAGCCAGACTGGACCCTCTCAGTCAAGGGATGTAAAAAGGTCCCAATATCAAGCAATAGGGGCAAAAGCACAGTTCCCCAGTAGATACCGAGGGGGGTACCACAGGGTTATGGACATCCCTATGTATCTTTGGGAAATGATAGAAAATGGCAACCTCTGGGGCGCATACATTCGGAAATGGTAACTCCTTCCCTGTGCCAAAACTAGTTTCACAAGCCTTCTCCATGAGCATCTCAATATGTTGTTGTAACCTTGCAGTTTGATATACAGACAACAGTTCATATACAGAACTATCACCCAGCTGTCTAGCAGCCACATCCTAATATGCAGTTCCATCCAAAAGCACAATACCTCCCCCATCATCTGCCTGTTGAATGACTCCATCATTCATCTCCTGTAACCCTTTCAGGGCATGCTGCTCAGTAGCCGACAATGTCCACAGCAATTTCATATGTGAAGAAGTCATGACAGGTGAGCATATCTCTAGATACTATTTATTTTATTTATATTCTCTTATATACCGCGCTATTCTGCATCAGTGCGGTTTACAATGAACAAACTGAAATTACATTGAACATGGCATTATAACTTGGAGATAACTATTTTACAGGGAACATGGACTATGGAGGGTTAAGTGCCTTGCCCAAGACCACAAGGAGCACCTGTGGAACTAGAAACCCCAGTCCTTCCGGCCCAAGGTTGCTGTCCTCTAGTGGGATTTGAACTACAGTTCGTAAAACAGGCACAGCTGAAGGAGGTGGCCCCAGAGGGATCCAAGAGGACCTCATAGGTAACATTTGTCTCTCAAAACCATTCAGAGCATGATCCCCATCAGCAGCAGCCACCTCCAATACAATCTCTCATACGATGCCTGTTCCAGTGGCACAGAAATCTTGCTCACAGATGAACATTCCATAAGAAATGTTCCTGATGCAAATGTAACTGAAAAGAATCAAATCATATCGAGGTTACCAATGACCAACCTTTTATCCAAAGCATGACCCTGTTGTGGATTGAGTGCATATCCAGAGATATCCACCACTAAAGAGTGATCTGCCTCTGGTATCATGTCCAAGAACATCATTGCACCACAAGCGGTTTGCCATCCCAACTGTGCTCCAGTGAGAACATCTGTTGCCTCCCTCGAGTGGCCTCCAGAAAAGACACATTCCCTTATGATCTGTTGTCTGCCCAGGAGGAATCATCCAAGGTGTCCTCAGATTACACACATGAGTATGTTTGATTGTGTCTGGTGACCCACTGTCAAAATGACAGCCAGGACCCTCCTTTGAGGAATAGGAGACATGCAGGTAAAATGCCAGCTAGGAGTCTCCCCTGAGGAAGTGGAACAGAAATGCCATGTGGGTGACTGTGGCAGCGTTGGGATCAGTTGATGATATCACAACTGCAGAGATCAGTGGTATGCTGTGACACCTGTGAGGAAGCCCTCCAAAGCATAAGGGATATATGGATATCTCTGAAGTGCTGAGGCATTAGGGGTGTGTATAATAGATAACACATCCTGATACCTATATATGTCACATATCTACATAATGTTTATATCATGATGGGTCCAAGGGTTCCCGGCATAACAGCTGTGTGAATGATATGTAATGGAGTGAACCATGAGGTGTGTGTGTAATGTATAACTATGTAAGACATCTTTTGTCATGCCTCTTTGTATGTGAAGAGCCTGATTGTCATCAATAGATATGTGATATGCCTGATGGCAGTTTACTGGACCCATGATGTGATTGAGCTAGTCCATGGTCTAATCTCCCTACTTCAAGACATTGAGATTGTGGGTGCTGAGTTGCTTTCCCCCCATTTGTGGTGTGAGCTAGGTATTATCACCACCTGATAAGTAAAGGTAGAATGAGGTTAGGCCAGAATCAGAGCATGTATCGATAGGCTAATCACCACCCATACCTCACCTATCAGACCACAAACAGGGGGTTGAACAGGTAGTGGCCATGGACATCTGTCACAGAACATGTCAAGGCAGTCAGCCTCATCAATACATCACAATGTATTGGAAAAATGTTGTGGGACAGGGCCAGGGTATGAGATCAATGGTGTGGGACAACTATGCCATGTAACTTCTCACACTGGCCACATGGGCCACATCTCGTGCCATGTGACACCCTCACAGTGATCTGTAACAACACAGCAAGCAGTACATAGATAGGACCCAAGGCAGCATGTGCATCTCCACAACATGCCTGTGTGATGCCATGAGGGTTGTGCCCAGAGTCGAACACTGTGTTGCTGTGAGGGGGGAGGTCCTGGGAAACCTCACAGGGCCTAGCTAGCTGCATCCCACAAAGAGAATACTGTGGCATAGCACATATCCATGACTGGTCTGCTGTTGTGTCGCCAGTGGTTTTTTAAAAATTGCACAGATGGCATCTATCCCTGTTTCCCCAGGTGGAGGATCTGTGGAAAAAGGGCTGAGACCTGCACCGGAGGAGGCCTGAGTATCTCCACCGGCTGCAGGAGGAGCAGAGGGCATCTTCACATGGTGAGTAATGTAGCATGTGTGTGGCACAACAGCATATGTGATGCAATGACCATGGCCAAATTACCCTATTGGAACGCACCAGCAGGCATATGTCCATGCACCGTGCACCAAACATGAGAGTCCGCGCACATTTACCTACGGATATACAAGCATGCCTGGCGTGGAGGAATAGGGCATTGTCCAGATCATATCATAAACATGCAGGGGTTGACATGCTGGCCCAGATGCACTGTATGGATCTGATGTGCTCATCACCTCTGCCGTCCCCCGCATGCCGGTAGCACCCCTTGGCCAGGTCACCTCACAGTCCCCACAGACCTCATCGGATGCATGTCAAATGTAAACTGATGATGTATGGATGCATGCACACTGCAGGTCACACACCCTTCCCCACCAGAGCATACCATACACATCCTGCTAGGGACCCCACAGTACTGGGGTGCTGCCACTGTCTGTGCTCCCCCTCCCACTGTTCAGTGCAGGCACCACAGGGCATACCTTGTTCCCATGATTTGGGGGGCTGACATCTAGGTTAGTAGGTCAGGTGCCTACCTGGTCCTCTCTGCAGCTGCCTACACAGGCTGGTCAACTCTCAACCCGTTTTCTGTCATGCCCACACCCCATGGATGCATCTCATCTGTGCAGTTAATTGATTTGGGGAGACTGCAGGCCCCGCTGTGCATGGTCGGTGGCCATCAGCTATGTACAAGGCTTGCAGGCATTGTGGTAGGTGATGACTGCCCTGTGGCCACAGAACATGTGGCTGATGTGGCACTCTCTGCTCCCATTCACAGAGCCTGAGGAAAGAACAGCAGCACCTGGAGAGCCAGCAGGTGTCAGCGACCCAGTGTGGCTGGCATTGGAAGTGGTGGCAGTAGAGGAGGTGAACATGGCCAGAGATATGGAAGAGGAGAGAGAGGATGAAGAGGCAGAAGTGAAGGAGGAGGTGGGGAAGGAAGATGAAGAGGACCCGGAAGTGGAAGAGGAGGACTGGGATGTGGAGGAGGATATGGATAATGGGGATGAGGAGGAGAAGATGGAGGGTGAGGGGGAAGAGGAGGAGGAGGAGGGGGAGGATGAGGAGGGGGAGGATGTGGACATGGAGGAGGAGTGGGTGGAGCAGATGGAGGAGGAGGAAGACTCAGAGGGGGTGCAATCCCACACCCCTGAGGAGCCATCCTGCCGCACCAGGCCACCTGTGACCATACACCTTGGACCCATGATTGCAGAGGGCCCAGTTGAGCCCTGCCAGCTGCCCCACAGTCCCACACCATTGGTGGTGACAACCCCAGGGATGGCAATAGTGCCTCATCCAGGGTGTGGACCGAGGCGTCCACATAGACCCCATACACATGGGGCCTGGGAAGGGGGGACCGGGTCCACACCCTGACTGTGGCACTGGTTGCTCTTGGACAGGACCAGCATGCCCTGACAGACTGTGGGGCAGCTGGTGGATGCTGTTGAATGGATGGCTCATGAGCTGCAGAGGCAGAGGTATGTGACCCGGCCTCCACAGAGCATGAACCACCATCCTATGGAGGCCCCAGGAGGAGTAGTGGCACCATTGGGTATGGATGCACCCTAGCCCTCTGCATTCCTGGGTCCCAAGTGTTGTCATCACCTCCTAGCCAGGGACCACATGGACATATGGCCAGATGTTAAAGTATGTTTGTACAATGAACATTTTTATATTGTAGTTTTACTGGTGTAAATACAGATTTGTATAGTTTTGTTTAACTATGTCCTGGTCGTGTGTTCTTCTCTGTCACCTACTTGCACATTGGTGCACACATAGCATGGGTTCCCAGGGTTTGTAACAGGCACACATGTGTGACACACATGGTCCAGTCCAAACAGCAGACAGTGGGGGGTGGTAATGCATACCACTGTATGCAACCCCCTGGGACCTCCCAGATGGCACCACCCTCCCAAGCACAGCAGGGGAAATGTTGGTTGCCATGTTCTGCACACTGGACCCACATGCCTGGTGACCAGGACATGTCCATGTGTGCACAGATGGCATAGTGGACAAAACAGTAGTGGACCCATGACCGAACTGTGGGACAGCAGAACTGAGTGTGTGCTAGGGGCAGCTGAGGTTCAATGGGCACATCCACTGCTACAGTGAGGGGTGACCCGGTGTGTGAAGGTGGTCAGCACAAAGCCTGTAACACCAATCATATCATGGTCCTAAGGGAAGGGTGAGCCCAAAAGTGTCAAACACAGCACACAGGTCAGGAGGGGGAAGCATAGAGTATGAGCTGTGGAGTCTGCCATGAACAGGTGAGTGGATATGATGGCTGCAGCGGTCATGATTGAAAGTACGGGACACATCCCAGATTGAGGGGGATCCCAAGGGACATGGAAGGGAGGAATGTGTAGCCACATTACAGCAATGGCCCACATGTCCATGTCTTTCACAATGGGAGTGGGAGGGAGATGGGTCATATTTGGGAAGGACAGGTTAGGGTGTGTTGTTGGCCACCTGAGGGGAGGGGTACCCATGACATGTCTGCCTAGGTGTGTGCATACCCTGACCCATACCTGGTAATAGGCTTTAAAGATTCATTGCCGTGGTAATGACAGACACAGACAGACATGTGTACATGTGTTTTAAGTCAACAATTCACAAATGATGCAAGTGTAATTGATGGGCATCACCCCTCTACCCATCATCAGGGCCTAGGTGGTTGCCCACAGTTATGCCCTTGTGGTGGCTGGTGCTTCGATGATATGCCTGCCAAGATGTCAGTGTAGCAGTTGATGGCTGCCGCCATGGCTTGCAACCCCTCTGCTATTGCACCCATAACCTGGGCCAGCGTTATGTTGTCCGCTGCATGGAACCCAAACCTCCCCCCCCCCCATGTCCCAGCAAAGGCCCTACAGCTTCTGACAGATACCTGTGGAATTCATGTTTGTGAATAGCGAGCACACAATGTTCACACAGCTGCCCTGCTAACACATGCAAATAGGGGCTCAGGGACAACAGAGACCTGGCATCTTGGCAACATCTGGTGTTTGTAGCAGTCACAGGTGACAGATCTGCTCATGGTGGGACAGTATAAATAATACCAAAAACCACAAGGAGATAGATATATCCAAAAGTCAAAGCTCCTTTAAAATGTGTCACCCCTAAACTAGGAATCAAATTCTCAACTAACTGCAAAAACACTCAAAATCTATTTTTTGTCGGACCATTTGCCATGAGAGGAAACCTCTCCTGTAGCAAACACTCATTTTATTCTTTATTATCAGCCTATCACACAGCCCAAAGCTATTACTAATAATAGTAAAAAACTGAAGGAAATTGCACCATGCAACCCCTTGTGCAACAGATGAGAAGCAATAAGGACTTGTTTACCAGGAACCCCAATTCAAAAGCGACACATTATTGTAAGGCAGGCTAAATTCACCTCCAAAGGTTTTTTGCAAATAAGTACCGCTTAAACATCCACTTCCCAAGTTTGGGCAAGCAGAGCAGTCTTTCCTTTAGCCTTCACCAGTAAAATCACACCGCAACATAGGGCCATGTTTCAAGCCGCCGTTCCATTCATGGCTCTTCTTCAGACAAATCAGGAAAAGCTTGAGTTAGTGCTAATTTGCCAATAAGGGGAAAAACTATTTTATGACATCCGTTGGTTGAAAGTCAGCCAATCAAAATTCAAGAAACAATCCAATCAATGAGTATTACAACAGACTCCACCAATCAATTTCAAGGTTAAGGACAAGAGGTGTAACTGTTTGTAATTTAAAAATCCATTAGATACATAAGATACATAAGATATGCCATACTGGGTCAGACCAAGGTCCATCAAGCCCAGTATTCTGTCTCCAACAGTGGCCAATCTAGGTCATATGTACCTAGCAGTTTCCCCAAGAGACACAAGTTCCACAATGCTTGTACTGGGTCAAGCAATGATATCTTCGGTCACTTCTTAATAATGGTTTATGGACCTTTCCTCCAGGAACTTGTCCAAACCTTTTTTAAACCCAGCTACACTAACAGCCTTTACTATATCCTCCGGTAACAAATTCCAGAGTTTGATTACACGTTGAGTGAAAAAATATTTTCTTTTATTAGTCTTAAATAGTTTACCCTGTAGCTTCATTGCATGTCCCCTAGTCTTTCTATATTCTGATAATGTAAACAATCGATCTACGTTTACCCATTCCACTCCGTTCATTAATTTATAGACTTCTATCATATCTCCCCTCAGCCGTCTCTTTTCCAGGTTAAAGAGCCCTAACCTTTTTAGCCTTTCTTCATAGGAGTATCCTTCCATCCCCTTTACCATTTTGGTGGCTCTTCTCTGTACCTTTTCTAAAATTGCTATATCCTTTTTAAGATACGGTGACCAGAATTGCACACAATATTCAAGGTGCGGTCTCACCATGGAACGATATAGAGGCATTATAATATCTTTTGTTTTATTTTCCATTCCTTTCCTTATCATACCTAGCATTCTATTTGCTCTCTTGGCCGCCGCTGCACACTGAGCCGAGGGTTTTAACATGGTATCCACAATGACGCCTAAATCTTTTTCCTGGGTGGTGGTTCCTAATGTGGAACCTTGCATCGTGTAACCATAGTTTGGGTTGTTCTTCCCTAGGTGCATAACCTTGCACTTGTCCACATTAAATTTCATCTGCCATTTTGATGCCCAGTCTTCCAATTTATCAAGATCCTCTTGCAATTTTTCACAATCCTCTTGGGTTTTAACAACTTTAAATAGTTTTGTGTCATCTGCAAATCTGATAACCTCACTTGTTATTCCATTTTCCAGGTCATTTATGAATATATCAAAAAGCAGCGGACCCAGCACAGATCCTGGGGTACACCACTATTCACCTTTCTCCATTGGGAAAATTGGCCATTTAGCCCTACCCTCTGCTTTCTATCTTTTAACCAGTTCCTGATCCACAATAGTACACTGCCTCCTATCCCATGACTCTTTAGTTTTGCCAAAAGTCTCTGATGAGGGACCTTGTCAAAGGCTTTCCGAAAGTCCAGATACACAATATCAACCGACTCACCTTTGTCCACCTGTTTATTCACTCCTTCAAAAAAACATAACAGATTAGTAAGACAAGATCTTCCTTGTCTAAAGCCATGTTGGCTGTCTCCCATTAGGTTGTGACTATCTACATGCTGAGTAATTTTATTCTTTATGATGGTTTCTACCATTTTTCCCGGTACTGACGTCAGGCTCACCGGTCTGTAGTTTCCCGGATCACCCCTGGAACCCTTTTTAAAAATTGGTGTTACATTGGCGATCCTCCAATCTTCAGGTATTAGAGATGATTTTAATGATAGTTCACAGATTACTGATAGCAGGTCTGCAATCTCATATTTCAGTTCTTTCAACACCCTTGGATGTATACCATCCAGCCCAGGTGATTTGCTACTCTTCAAGACATCTTCCCGATGTATCGATATTTCCTTCAATTCTTCCGCACCTTTAAATACCACTTCAGTGATGGGTAACATCCCTACATCTTCCTCAGTAAAGACCGAAGCAAAGAATTCATTCAGTCTCTCCGCTATTGCCTTGTCGCCTCTTAGTGCTCCTTTAACCCCTTTATCATCTAATGGACCAACTGACTCTCTCACAGGTTTTTTGCTACGAATGTACTTGAAAAGGTTTTTATTTCGCGTTTTTGCTTCCGCAGCAAGTTTCTTCACAAATTCTCTCTTTGCCTGCCTTATCAATGCCTTGCATTTGACTTGCCAGTGCTTGTGCTGTTTCCAGGTTTCGTCATTTGGCTCTTTTTTCCATTTCCTAAAAGATGCTTTTTTGGCAACAACAGCCTCTCTGACCTCACCTTTAAACCATGCTGGCAGTTTTTTGGACTTCCTTCCACTTTTCTTAAAGCGTGGAATACAGCTGGTCTGAGCTTCCAAGATAGTATTTTTCAACAACACCCAAGCTTGATGTAACCTTTGCAACTGCTCCTTTTAGTTTTTCTTAACTATTTTCCTCATTTTATCATAGTCTCCCTTTCGCAAGTTAAAAGGTAGTACTGTGGATTTCCTTACTATCCCTCATCCACTAATTAAATCAAAGGCGATCATGCTATGATCACTATTGCCAAGTGGCCCCAACACCCTTATCTCTTGCACTAGATATGGTGTTCCACTAAGGACTAGGTCTAATATGGCTTCCCCTCTGGTCGGTTCATGAACCATCTGCTCCAAGAAGCAGTCATTTATTTCATCTAGGAACTTTATCTCCCTAGCATGTCCTGACGTGACACTGACCCAGTCGATACCGGGGTAATTGAAATCACCCATTATTATTACTGCGCTGTAACTTTTGTTAGCTTCCTTGATTTCTTTGAGCATTTCATCATCCATTTGGTCATTCTGGCCAGGTGCTCGATAGTACACCCCCACTGCCATCGCCTTCCCCCTTTTATATGGAATTTCAATCCATATAGATTCTACAGCAGATTTTGTTTCCTGCAAAACTTTAATCCTTTCTGAGTCAATGCCCTCTGTAACATAGAGCGCAACCCCTCCACCAATTTGATCAGCTCTATCATTACGATATAGTTTGTACCCAGGTATCACAGTGTCCCACTGGTTGTCCTCCTTCCACCATGTCTCTGATATTCCAATCATATCTAACCTTTCATTTAGTGCTATATATTCTAACTCTCCCATCTTATTCTTTAGACTTCTAGCATTTGCATACAAGCATTTTAGAGAATGTATTTTATTCATGTTAATTTGGCTATTGTTAGACATGGGTAAATTGGGATCTTTAAGCTCTGTCTGCTCCATACTTGAGGGCATTTGGGCTACTTTACTCTTTTGTGGATCCTCTCTGCTTTTGGTAGTATCCTTCAAGGATACATTCTTCCGAACCATCCGCTCTTGGGCGACTGTCGGCTTTCCCCTAATATCTAGTTTAAAAGCTGCTCTATCTCCTTGGCCCTGAGTGACTATTAAATTTCAACTACAAGCTCTCTGCTGGATATGAAATGTAACCAGAAAGCTCTCCTCTGTGTTTTAAATTCAAACTTTAATTGCTGCTACTAGGCCCTAACTGATCCAACAAAAAACAGTGGGTTCACAGATTAAGTAGCTTTAATACAAAGAATTCTTTTTAGAAAATTACCAGAAGTATATACTCACAGTTGCAGATTTCTCTCCAGAAGTAACAGTCCCCCTTTATAGTCCTCCAAATATTGTAGACGAGCCAGTCTGTCACCCTTCCCCCCCCCCCCCCCCGTAAACTCACAGGGACAAAATCAATAATTCTCCATTTTAAATCTTGAAAAGTATGCTGCTAAGCAATACAATGATATACTATTGGTGCTGATAATACTTTTGTGGTCAATCTTGAACGATGCTCCTGTAACCGTGTTTTTATCAGGGGAGGTGTCCTCTCCACATATTTTAATAGGCATGGGCAAGCAATCATATATACTACAAAAGAAGTCAAACGCGTAATTCTATGATATGCCCTATACACAGTATTAGTAACAGGTTCGGTCCTGGCATGAACATCCTGACAATGTGTCTGCAAATATGTTACTTGGTAAACTGTCACATTTTCTGTCTGCAGGTGATGCTGGATATGGATGTCTGGCCTGGTTGCTGACTCCCGTGCATTTTCCACGGTCACCTGCAGAGGTGAGGTACAGTAAAGCCAATGCCTCCACCCGTTCCATCATTGAGCACATCTTTGGCATGTTAAAGAGTCACTTCAGGTGTCTGGATAAGACCAGTGGGGCCTTACAATACCAACCCATGACTGTGGCAAAGATAATTTTGGCCTAATGCATCCTGCACGACATTGCTCTCAGGCATAACATCCCAGTCAACATTAATCTGGATTAGAAAGAGGATCATGTGTGCCATCCTGTACGTGACCGTGGAAACACACGTGTGGGCACAGCCATCCTGCAAGGTCTAATTGAGCAGCTCTTCTCATGTAAGTTATGTGTATGTGAGGAAATGCATATTGTGATACTGCAGGCCCTCTGACACAAAGAAAAAAAGTTTTAAATCTTGAAAAAAACAAGATTTACCCGCAATTACATGAAGGGACACATAGAGGGAGCAGGAGAGCAAGCCTGGAAGCAGAGGAACCACGCCTCTATGGGCAGGTCCCAGAAGCAGCTGGTCTCGATTTAAGCAGGGACAGAGCATTACAGGAAAAGAGGCAAGGAGCTTGGCAGAGAGCTTCACAGAGAGCATTACAGGAAGCAGTGCCAAGAGCAGCTCCAGAAGCCGGAGTCAGAGACCGGGGTGAAGTCACTGACAGACCCAGAATAACTCAAGGAGTGAAAGCTACTGGGAGAGCAGGCCGAGGTGAAGGCCCAAGAGCAGGCCTAGAGGAAGGCCATACACAACTGCAAGGGGCAGTATTACAGAGTGCAGCCAAGGAAGGAGGTGTTTACCCTTCCAGCTGGAGAGGAAGCCTTGTCCAAGGAGAAGGACGGGGATACAAGCAGAGGAAGATATATCCACTGGAAAGGAACCTTCAAGGAGGAAAAGGTACTTTTAAAAGTTTTTATAAAAGTGACCTGAAAGATGAAAGAAAGATTCAAAGGCATGGGGAAGAGGACATAGCTGAGAGGGCGCGGCCAGTAACCAACTGCCACAGGGGTGGAGGTGGAAGACAGGCGCCTCAGCAGCAGCCCTGCCTCAAAAGAGTTATACCCTATTCTAAAGCAGGAAAGATATCCTGGGATCACTGGAAACTGCCTGAAGCGGAGGACATTCAGACTAGGCCTCAAGCCTTACACAAAAGGGATTGCAGGAAGTTTAAAGGGGAAACAGTTGGTGCCTGTAATTGTCTACCAAGGCCTAGACCAAGAGAGAAACAAAGGACTAACTTTTATCTGGATGATAAGGACAGTTTTAAACCAGAAATACCAGATAATCTTTATAGGAAAAAGGTTAGTGCTGCCAAAGACTGGAATAAGCAAACTTTTAATCCTGTAACAGCAGAAAATCCAGGGTGTTACAACATACCTAAAAGCCGACGCCCCAAACTGTCAAGCCAACACTGGGATACGGTATGGCATGCTTTTAGAAAGTCAGATTTTAACATCCCTGAGACATCAGATTCGGACCCCTCAGAAATGGAATGGCTGCCAGGGGAATCTGAGGTTATGGAAGCCATCGAACCGATGGACTGTAATTATTGCACAATGAGACGTGTTTAAGTTAAGGGAAGCAAACCCAATGTATGAAAAGAATACAGGAGACCTTATGCTTTGAGTTTGTGAAGGTTAACAATGTTACTTTGAATGTTTTGCTGATTTACATTTTGATACAAGGAAAGTTATCGCTCTGTTACTCATAACCGCCTATTTTGAACTTCTTTTTGCGCAAAGGTGAAATAAATGCCTTTTCTTTACCCTACACTTGGCTAAGAGTTGCTTTTTGGGAAGTTGACCATGAGGCTGACACAGAGGGCTGCTACCTCATTGACCCTCACAACAGGTCAACCCTAAAACCCCTATTTCTTATGCGCTCCCCAGCCCCGGTGGTACCACTACACCGCCACCAGAGGGGGCTGAGGGGGACAATATGTGTACAAATGTGCATACTATCATGTGTGTCTCATGTCTGCAACAGCATACAATGAGCCAATGTTGCTGTTTTTGTAACTGTACAGAATCTGTTTGGAGGCTATCACTCCGACCATTGTGGTGAGGTCCCTGATTAGCCCAACAGAATCAACATGTGGCCAAATGTGGCGTGGATTCATACACATGACAACATGACAGTGATTTGGGAATGGTGCATCATACACAGAGGCATCAGAGGTATGCAATTCACATCATATACCTGCAGATGTTCCACAAACATATTTCTGATGCACTGATACTGTCGTGTCAATGGACCTGCAGGAATTGAGGGGACAGTGGAACATTTACATGACTGATGTTCCCTCATATTCCTAATTGAAATAGCTCTCAACCTATCTTGCATGCATTCATATACCCCATGTCTATGGAATAGCATTTATATAGCCCTCTGTACTTCAGCAGTTAGAAATTTGACACCATAGGTGTTGATGGCATTCGCAACTACTGTGTGGGAGTAGTACAAGTTGCATTTGTCTTTTCGTTTCCATTGTTGTCCAGACAGCCACCATGAATGTGGCCTTGAATGGGCTCAGGGCATTGCTCCTAGTGGCCTCATCCCTGATCCAGACAGGGGGCATGGTACAAAGTGCACATATGTTGTTTATTGCAGTGTGTGTGCAGTGAGATCAGCATCATACAGATACTATGTACAGGTATATGCTCACTATAAGTTCCTTGTATGAGGAGTGATTGGCCCTTTAGATGTCGCAGTTGTAATAATGCTAACTTTCAGATACCTCCCTGTGACTGCTGAGATCATGTAATGCATTGTGTTCCTTGTGGAACATGTTGTACATTATCTTTGATGGCAAATCAGAATGCTTCATCATTCACATCTGCCACATTACAGAACATAGTTTGGACAACAGGCAATGATGTTTGAACATGCACACACACATCTCACACTTTCCAACCACCACCGCAGGGTCAGGAATGAGAGTTTGCATACAATGACATCCACAGGAAGTCCCTATCCACCACATGTACCCCACACCGGCTGACCTCCACATTGGATAATGTTTGGATAACATCGTCAATCATGCATGTCGTTAGCTTGTTTGTTAGTCAGCATTAATCGAGAATTCATTATCCTGCTGCATTGATAGGCATGATGAGGGCTATGGCACACCTGAAACACATGCCAGATCAAATGTGAACATCTTTACTGATCAGCTGGAATGTCCTACACTTTCAGTGGTAGCTGTGTAATGCCAATGTAATGGTTTCATGTTGAACGATTCCTACATGATATTTAAAACTTGCAGGCATCTTGATGGTAAATCATGATGTATGATCACAGGCATACCAACCTTTCTATTATCTTTTTCAAAAAGCACCAACCACCCATAATGGCAGGGACCAACATTGCATCTGCAGTCACCACCACCAACAGGCTGGATGAGACAGCAACAACAGGTGATGATACCTGCAAAGCGATTGTAGACAGTCACAATGCTTCATGAAATACAAGAGATCACAGAGAGAGGAAGACAGGCATTTATATTTGTAAAACCTTAGGGGTATGTTTACTAAACCATCTTAATGTGCGCCCAGTGATGTTATCACGTGATAAGGTACATTATCGCGCAATAATGGCGCTTTATCGGGCGAAAAGGTACCTTAGCACGTGATAATGCGCGCAGCGGCGCAAATGAGCGCTGAGGGTGGAGATAGGCTCACGGAGGGCGGAGGAAGGCTCCCCAGGGGCGGAGAGAGAGGGTCAATGGGCGGAGAGTGGAAGGGAAGAGGCTCCCCACACGCTAACGCTGTGAAATCCGAGGCTCAAAACTAACGCCAGTGAAACCCTGGCGTTAGAGCTGATTTAAAGGGAAAAGAAACCATTTCCGTCAGCAATATACAGCAAAACTAGGGAACCCTATAAAAAAGTGATAAGTGTGATACATGTACACGGAACAAAAGGGCAAATAAACATTGAAAATGAACAGAAGAAAATGTAAAAAACATAACCAAGCTGGGCAATAGTGATATTAATGGGAAACATCAAAAAACACTCAAAAGAAAGCTCCATAAAAAAGATATGAATTTTGGAAGGGTCTATGCTCCGTCCCCATACAAGGTGAATGAGCCCACAGTGAAATTGCGCTGTTCAGGGTTTTCCCTCTCCATTGGAAAGGTTTCCTATGGCGTGCACATGTTTCGCAACAGCAGGGCGGGCATGTCGGAACGGGCAACTCGACAGATGCTGGAAAAGGGTACACAGAGGGCTGCAGGCGGCACATGCTGTGGTGCAGCTGGGCCACAGTGTGGGCTAGGGTGATGCCTATGTGGCCCATAGGAATGCTGAAATAGTAGAGCAGCCAGACAGCAACTGATGAGGCCCAACATGGGCACAAATTTGTTTCCCACAGTGTCACAGGGGATAGTACCCAGCAGGTACCCCCAAGGGCACAGAACATTGGCAGGCGGTGCTGGGGGGAAGCGTGGACAGCTATGCAGGCACCCCTCCCCAGAACCCGCACCATAGGCAGCCGCCTACCTATACACTGGATGGCCTGAGACTGCGCACCACCAGCACCACCAGCAGAAGGGCATGTCAGCATGGTGGCGGAGGGGTACTGGTGGTGGAGGGGGCAGTGGCAGCTGCCAAGAGCAGACCATGGCCTAGCCCTGTGTAGGTAGATGCCATGCACTGCAACAGACAGGCCCTGTCTGAAGAACAGTCATGGTATCACCAGGGAATGAGCTGTCTCTGCGGCAACACGGTGGTGCAGTGCACACAGCCAGTGTGCTCAGACGCAAAAGGTCACAGGTTCACATCCCAGCTGTGGTTCCTGCCAACCCAGTCCCCATATTTTACCCACTACGAAAACATGCTAATACAGACAGAACCTTTATTGCAGATGACGCAAAGTACTCTGAGGAGAAGGAGGTTACCAGTGGTGTGCCCAGGGATCTATCCTTGGTCCGATTCTTTTTAACATCTTTGTTAGTGATATAGCTGAAGGGTTGTCGGGTAAGGTTTGCCTCTTTGCGGATGATACTAAAATCTGCAATAGAGTAGATACCTAGGAAGGTGTAGATAACATGAGGAGGGATCTAGGTCAGCTTGAAGAATGGTCTAGAATTTGGCAGCTGAGATTTAATGATAAAAAAATGCAAGGTCATGCATTTGGGCTGCAACAACCCAGGGGAGCAATATAGTATAGGGAGTGAAGTACTTTTGTCCACTAAAGGAGAACGGGACCTAGGCGTGATTGTGTCTGATGTTCTTAAAGTAGCTAACAGGTAGAAAAGTTGACAACAAAAGATAGAAGGATGCTTGGGTGCATAGAGAGAGGAATGGCCAGCAGAAGAAAGGAGGTGATAGTGCCTCTATATAAGTCTTTGGTGCGACCTCATTTGGAGTATAGTGTGCAATTCTTGAGACTGCACCTTCAAAAGATATAAACAGGCTGGAGTCCGTACAGAGAGTGGTTACTAAAATGGTTAGTGGTCTTCATTATAAAGCATATGAGGACAGACTTAAAGATCTTAGTATGTACACCTTAGAGGAAAGGCGGGATAGAGGTGATATGATTGAGACATTTAAATACCTCCGTGGCATAAATGCACATGGGGAGAGCCTCTTTCGATTGAAAGCAAGCTCTGCTAAAAGGGCACATGGGATGAGAATGAAAGAGGATAGATTCAAGAATGATATGAGGAAATATTTCTTTACGGAAAAAGTGGTGGATCTGTGGAATAGTCTCCCAGTGGAGGTGGTAGAGATGAGGACAGTATCTGAATTCAAGGATGAATGGGACAAACACAGAGGATCCCTGAATAAAAAAAGGGGGACTGTTGTAGTGATTGATATGGAAGGCAGACTAGACAGGCCATGTGGTCTTTTTCTGTCATCATATTTCTATGGGGTATGTTTACTAAAGGGGGCTATTTGCGCTGCTGCGACCTTATCCGCACTGATGCAGCATAGCGCGGTATATAAGAGAATGTAAATAAAGAAAGAAAGAAAGAAATTATCGGGCGATAAGGCACGTTATCACGCGATAATGGTGCTTTACCAGGCGATAAGGTACCTTATCACGCGATAATGCGCGCAGCGGAGCAAACGAGCGCTGAGGGTGGAGAAAGGCTCCCGGAGGGCGGAGGAAGGCTCCCCAGAGGCGGAGAGAGAGGGTAAATGGGTGAGAGTGGGAGGGGAGAGGCTCCCTGCACACCAACGCTGTGGAATCCGGGGCTGAAAACTAACGCCAGTGAAACCCTGGCGTTAGAGCAGATTTAAAGGGAAGAGAAACCATATCCGTCAGCAATGTACAGAAAAGTCAGGGAAACCTACAAAAAGTGATAAGTGTGATACATGTGCACGGAACAAAAGGGCAAATAAACATTGAAAATGACCTGAACAAAATGTAAAAAAAACATAACCAAGCTGGCCAATAGTAATATTAATGGGAAACAGCAAAATACACTACCGATAAAGCTCCAAATAAAAATATTAATTTTGGAAGGGTCTATGCTCTGTCCCCATACAAGGTGAATGATCCCACAGTGAAATAGCGCTAATCAGGGTTTCCCCTTGTTATTGGACAGGTTTCCTATGGCATGCACATGTTCCGCAACAGCAGGGTGGGCATTTCAGAATGGGCAACTGGACAGATGCTGGAAAAGGGGATACAGAGGGCTGCAGGCGGCACATGCTATGGTGCAGCTGGGCCACAGTGCGGACTAGGGTGATGCCTAGGTGGCCCATAGGAATGCTGAAACAGTAGAGCAGTCAGACAGCAACTGATGAGGGCCCAACATGGGCACGAGTGTGTGTCCCACAGTGTCACAGAGGATAGTACCCAGCAGGTACCCCCAAGGGCACAGAACATTGGCAGGCGGTGCTGGGGGGAAGCGTGGACATCTATGCAGGCACCCCTACCCCAGAACCCGCACCATAGGCAGCCGCCTACCGGCACACTGGATGGCCTGAGCCTGCGCACCACCAGCACCACCAGTAGAAAGGCGTGTCAGCATGGTGGCGGAGGGGTACTGGTGGTGGAGGGGGCAGTGGCTGCTGCCCACAGCAGACCATGGCCTAGCCCTGTTTAGGTGGGTGCCATGCACTGCAACAGACAGGCTCTGTCTGACAAACAGTCATGGTATCCCCAGGGAATGAGCTGTCCCTGTGGTGCAATACACACAGCCAGTGTGTTCAGGAGCAGAAGGTCACAGGTTCAAGTCCCCGTTGTGGTTCCTGCCAACCCAGTCCTTATATTTTACCCACTACTAAACCGTGGTAATAAAGACGGAACCTTTATTGCAGATAACATAAACATGCCTCAAACGCCTATATTTTACCCTACATAGCACAGACAACATAAACATGCGCATTATCTAGAGCAGAGTCTCCCAAATGCAGTCCTGGAAGGCCAAACACCATTCAGGTTCCATACTGTCTCTAATAAAGATACCTGTGCTGTATTTCTATGCTCCACCCCCATGGTATGCAGATGTATCTCATGCATATTCATGAGGGACAGCATGAAAACCCGAACAGTGTTTGGCCCACCAGGACTGGAGTTGGGAACCTCTGCCCTAGAGCAGCGGCCAACAGGGGCAGAAACACCCGCACCCACAGGCTCCATTATCCAAAGCCTCCTGGAGAGGCAGGATGTTGGGCCCTGCGTGCATTTCCCAATACTAGCACTTGCATACCTTAGCAATGCCACTCTAAACCCGGGAATACGGTACACATATATCAAAAGGTTGCTATGATTACTGGCAGATAGCAATTCCTAAGTTAATCACAATCTGCTCATTGAGCTGTATAATACCAACCTCCCTGATGTCTGTGGAGTGTGTTTCAGGTCTGGTGTCTGACAGTGTTCACCACCCTGGGGAGTGACCCCAACAGTATTGCGTACCATAGCCATGCCTGCACTGTGCCCAGGACTGGTGCGGTGGCCAGGGCTGCCAAAAGTCTCTTTAGTTGCACAATGCTGGCATAGGTGTGGGTGTGTGTGTCTGTCTATCCAGTGTGTGGTGGCTGCCAACACCTTACTCGGCCCACACTGCTTGCACTGTTGTCAGTGTTAGTCTGCCAATGTGCATAATGAGGAGCAAGGTACTGTGGGTATAGCCTGGACAGGGTGGCCTGGACAGGGCATAGGGCAATGGCTCGGACATTGTAGTGCCCGGCCACAACCTGCACGGACAGGGTGGCCACAGCATGTCCTGCTGGGAGGTCACTCTCACCCTGACTGTGCAGTGATCATGGCATGGCTGGGTTCCCCCATAGTGCTATATTGCTTTTCTCTCAAGTGAAATGTATGGGTTCTTTTTTCTGGGGCCTAATCATTGACTTATCTGCTTGGTGGGTGTGCTCAGATCCCAGTTTTGGGTGCACACGTTTTCTCCAGGAGCATGCACTGTGGACTGACTAGCTAGCAGACTGTCTGCAGTTTTATGTTTATGGCTGGAACACCTTGCAGGGTGCAGCAGCTGGTGACTCACTGTGCTTGCTGCTGGAGAATGTCAGATGGTGGTGGGGGGCAGCTGAGCATTTCCAGGCCTACTGTGTTTCTGCCATTGCCTTATGGATGTGTACAGCTCTGCATTGGCTGCCCTGTAGGGTGTCTGTTCCCCAGCAGGACTGGGGTTGATGCTCCCCCCCCCCTCGCTTTCCAGCAGGGCGGGGAGGTGGACGGTGGAGCTGGTGGTGGGGAGCCTGTCTCCCACCCTGAGACATAGAAGGCAGGGCAGGGCGGGTTGGGTTGGGTGGTGGTACATAATCTGCCTATGGGTCCAAACACCCCCCACCCCCCTTTTTCACTCAGCCCATTTCCATTGCAAACCCCCATCCCCATCAGCTATTTCCAGTTCAAGTCCCCCCTTCCACTCAGCCCATTTCCAGTCCTAGCCCCCCAAAGCCCATTACCAGTCCTAAGCCCCCAACAGCCCACTTCTAATCCTAACCCTCCCATCACCCCATTTTCAGTCTTAGCCCTCCCATAGTCCAGTCCTAACCCCCCATCAGCCTACTTCCAGTCCTAACCCCCACATCATCCCATTTCCAGTCTTAGCCCCCCCATAGCCCATTACCAGTCCTACGCCCCCCTCAGCCTCCTTCCAGTCCTAACCCCCATCAGCCCATTTCCAGTCCTAACCCCCCATAGCCCATTACCAGTCCTAACCCCCCATCAGCCCACCTCCCATCCTAACCCCATCCGCCCATTTCCAGTCCTAGCCCCCCCATAGCCCATTATCAGTCCTAACCCCCCATCAGCCATCAGCCCACCTCCTATCCTAAACCCCCATCACCCCATTTTCAGTGTTAGCCCCCCCCCCCACCGCAATACCAGTCCTAATCCCCCTCCCCCCATCAGCCCAGGTAAATTTAAAACTAAAAAAATAAACCTGGCAGATGCTGCTGCCACTGCCACCATGGCAACGGCAGAAACAAGTGTCCCGTGGCCCCATGGCTCCCCCCACCTGCCCGGCAGAGCACTCCCGGCATCAGCTCCATCAGCGGCGGGCTTTTCGAGCTGTGAAGGGAGTGTTTCCCTCTCGCGGCTCTGTTAAGCCCGCCAGGGCTAATGGGAAACAGTTTAGCCATTGTGGGGTGGCAAATGATAAGTAGGGTAATAGTTGCAGAGGGCAAGGATTGCATGGCTTACCACACTTGTGGCCTACCATAGTCACTTTAGGGATTTTTAATTTGTGATGTTGTTTGTTTATTGGTATGTTTGAATGAAACGCTGCAAGCATCATCTCGATAATTCTTCCATCCTATTCCAGCTTTTGTTCACATCAATAGAATAACTTACATATCTGAAAAGTGATAATGATTCTACTGCTTATGGAAATGAACTACATCTGGTATAATACACTATTTTTCAAGCCAGTTCTGGGGTACCCCCTAGTCAGACTGGTTTTTAGGATATCCACAATGAATATGCATGAAAGAGATTTGTATGAATTGGAGGCACTGCAGGAAAATCTAGTTCATGATATTCATTGTGGGAATTTTGAAAACCAGATTGGCTAGGAAGTACACCATTACCGACTTGAAAAACACTATTATAATATGTCCTGTGGTAAGGGTTGACTTAAAATTTGGAAAAAAGTATGTGTTACCCACCCCCCCCCCCCCCCCTCCGTGATCTGGAGGGGCTGAGTGGTCCTGAAGGGCCCATCTCTCCGAACAATTTTTATTCCAGACTCTCTTCCACCCCTTCACTCAGCTACCACACGATCTTATTGACAGGGAGCAGGTTCTCTTTGAGGGGAAGGGAAATCTCTTCTAGATCCTTGGCACACAAATTAAAGAGACTCTTGACTTCAAATTGTGTATTCCAATTCTCTTTACTACAACAAATGTTCAAGTCAAATAGTAACAATCTGCAATGTTCAGTATCACAAAATACACAGATATTTGGTAGCCGAGTGTGGCACCAAAGGTTCCTTAAGGAGTCGAATAACAAAGGGGGAGGCAGGAAAGGGCCCTCCAGGGCTAGTCTGTTCCTCAGTCCTAGCGAAAATAGGACAGATCCCCTTCCTACAGCTTAGGGAGGCCCCTGGTCGCTGTATGCCATACCCACAACCCCATATAAGTAGAAAAAAATTTTCAACAGAGAGTTAAGGGCAGGAACTTTCCAGTTGACAGGGAGACTGAAGGAGGGTCAGAGGACCTGCAGTTTCCCTGGGATCTGTATGCGCTCCCTTCCAGGAGCCAATCACAGTAAGAGAGGGAGGTAACTGTTATACCGGAAACCAGGGGAGTGGTGCGGGCCAGTGAGTTTCTCTGGGATAGAGGGGCCCCAGGAACAGTCAAGAACAGAAGGATTCAAACATATTGAAGAGCATCCTCTGGGTAGACAGACAGCCTCTGAGGGGTCAGTGGATGACTTGGAGGTGGAAGATATGGAAGGAAGTCCCCTGGACCTACCTGCTTCAGAAGAAGAAATGGAAGTAGAGTGGGCCAGTAGGCTGTGAACTTTATTTTGCTTTTCCCTTTTTCCTGGCAGTTTGAGGGTGGTGCAATAGAAAGGTGTGATGAAAGAGTAAGGCACAGAGGTGGGAGCATCCCCCCCCCCCCTCACACACACCCACTTACTTGCCCCACTGTTTGAGCTATAGTGGCTATTTTTCCCTGATTTGGGGCTGAGAGGGGGGAATTATATTTGTTTTGCCTTGTGCCTGGAGGAGTAACTGAAAGATTTTTGTTTTCCCTGTTGGGAGGAACTGAACTATGTATGAAGGCTGGGACTATACCTATCCAAGACAGCCTCTGTAGGGGGAACTGTTTTTGGAAAAGGCAGAGGCCTTTGAGGCTGAACTAGGTGAATGCCTAGACCACATTCTGTAGTGTGGCTGATTTGTTGTTTTTATTTTCTGCTGACTCAACGGTGGGGGGAGGGGCAGGGAAATTACCTCTTCCGAGCTCTGGTTGGAACTTTGGTGAATAGATACCTGCTTCCTAATCACTTGAGCTGGTGAGACTTGCATGAGACTACCTGAAGCAGACCCCAGCAGTGGACGGACCTAGGACCAGGTTACACAGGGGTAGTGTCCCTTTGAAGTATTTGCATCTGTGATCCCAGTTTATATATTAATCAGTACTGTTGCTGGCAATCGTATTTTGGGTTAGGGCCCCTAAACACGTAGAATATTGTAGTATCCTTTCTCCTTTTCACTGGGATCCTTTTTCTATAATCTTTTCTGTGTACCCAGTAAGCAGTCACCCCACTGTACCTTCTTCCAGCAGGCAACTCTTCTCCGGTACAGCAGACTCTTCTTACATTGTCATCTCTGTGTGAAAATACTGTAGGGTCTTCTGGGAGCCCAAATAGGCTTGGCAGTCACCGAGTGACCTCAGTTCTGTACTGGTTAGTGAATAATATATGACTATCTTATGTAAAGACCTTTTCCTTATTTATAGCAATATTGCTGTATTAACTGCTACTGTAAACTAATGTAGAAGAACTGATACAGCGATATTATGTATTTATTTATTTCAATCTATTATTCACTCTTGCTTTAGACAAAGAATTTGCTCAAGGGATATCAGTCTCAGGAGAATGAGACTTCCTAATGGTACAAACCTCCATGCTTTAAGATGTTGACCTTATTGCTGTCTATCATTTAGAGGCACATAAACATCCAGCCGCCAATTGAAATTGACACACCAGGTACAGTGTAAATTAATGATGTGTGTCCCTATGACCTAATTACTGTTAAATCATTTCCTTTGTTCAGTACTGCTGTCTCTACTGTCCATTAGCACTATATGAATGTGCTAGAACAATATCATAAAATTTTATTTGCTTTATAGGTATATTTATTCAGTCTTCTAGTTCTTTATTAAAAATACAACATAGATGCTGATGAGGTATCTGCATTTGAATTACTTGTCCCTTTTCACAGCACTGATTATGTTTGTATTGGCTTCATTAGTATAAATTACAGTACAATCTTACTTGATCCCAGGGTGGCTGTAAGGGTAAATGTTCAAGTAAATGAGATCAAAGTTAAAGTTGAGTCTAATAAAATACTAATAAAGCTTCTCATGCAACATTTCTTGTGATGAAAAGGGCAAAGAAATATATTTTCACTGTATTGGAAGAATGCTTTAATTAATTGTATGAATATGCTAACCTCATTTTTATATTAAACCTTATAAATTTCTATGAGACTAGATTTAGAGAGTTTGAGTAATTAAGGTAAATGTGTTTTTCAGGTAAATTAATCCCATTCTGCTTATGCCTGCAAGCCATATATTGACTGTTCTCATTTGTATTCGTACATGGAAACTGGTATTTAATTAAGTAAACAGATTCTCATTAGCCAAAAGTTAGCACCTTGCACATTTGGCCTAGATGCTGTGGAGTTTTCCTGGAAAAGTTCATTGTCGTCTTAGCTTAGTTCAGGGTTTCCCAACCTTCTTCCATAGACACATCACCAACCCAGACAGATTTTCCAGGTTATCATAATGAATATGCACGAAATAGATTTGCTTGCAAACGGTCTTTAATGTATGTTAATTTATTTGATGCAGATTCCTTGTGGTAATCCTGAAAACCTAACTGGCTAGGTGTGCCTCCAAGAGACGGTTTAGTTGTACATATGACATATTGACTAAAATGCATGAGCGCCATGATAGTCCCTTTGGTTATAGAGAAATAAAGGGCAACAAACAAATTGTAAGCGACACTTTTTAATCCAACTAACTTACTACATTTTGAATTAACTTTCAAGAGCTATGCTCCTTTCATCCAAAAATGTAACAGAGTGGTTCTCAACCCAGTTCTCGGGACACAGCCAACCATTTAAGTTTTCAGGATATCCACAATGAAAATGCATGAGATAAATTTCCATAAAAAGGAGGCAATGAAAACAAATCCTTCTCATTATTTATTGTGGATATTCCAAAAAACTGACTAACTCAGTGTGTCCTGAGAACTCAGTTGAGAATCCCCCAATTTAGCAAAACCAGAAAAAGTACAAAGAAAGATGACAGCATAAAGTTAATGGATCAGCTCTCTTATGAAGAAAAGCTAAACAGGTTAAGGTTCTTGCACTTGGAGAAGAAACAATTGAGAACAGATACTGGATAAGACACCTAATTACCCTGTCCCAAGCAACTTCAGCTCCCACTTCTCTTCTCTTGCTCGTATAAATACTAACTCATGCCCCCATTGGTACATGTTTTATCAGTTAGGCACCCAAAGTAACTCTGCTCACAGGTTGCACATTAATGCTGCTGTGAGCACCCACTTCGTTAGCTAAGTTCTAATTTGAGTTATTATTATTGGTTTAATCGTTAAATTGTTACTATGCTCTAGTTCTATGTTCTATGTTTCTTAAACTTGTTCTATGTAAACCGCTGTGACAAGACTCAGCGGTATAAAAGAACTGCTAAATAAATAAATAAGATATGGTAGAGGCTTATGAAATCATGGGTACTGTGCAACAAGTTAATAGGGAATGATCGTTTACCCTCTCAGATACTGCTAGGACAGAGGGATTTCCACAAAGGCACTGAGGTACTGGCAGCACTACCTAAGCACTACCTTAGCTGCCTGCCAAGATTTTGCTTTCCTTTTATCTTTTTGCATTACCGTGAAACGAAAAGGCAAGGTTTGTGGTTATCCTTCAAAATATGGGAATCAGGGTCAACAAATAAATTCTAGGTGATATCTTTTTATTGGACTAATAGGTAGCATTTCAGAAAGGATGTCCAGGTGCAATCTAGGCTGTCCAGGGCAAAGCATCTTAGAAAACAACCAGGGACATTTATATTCAGCTCAGTTTTAGAAACATAGAAATCCCCAAATGGATGGCCACAGAAATGGCTTCTTGGACATCCCAGCAGGTATTTTTCATAAGGGGGACATCCATGCTTAGTGACAGTCAAGACACTCTGGACAAACACTGGTGGGTTAGTAATAAAACAACATCGCTAACACAGCTTCAAATTCTGTCTGTTCACTAGAATTCCTTTATAGTCTGGAAGGACTCTGATCTTCATATGCAAAGGTTTGAGGGTGACAACATGGAGAAGGGGATGATGAGACATCCCTCCCTCATCGTCCCCAAGGGGGAACAGTTCTGTAGCAAACTCCTTAAGCAAGACCCAGGTACTCAAACTTTGGTATAAAAACCAAACCCAAATCAGCACTAATGCCTCTAATCCCCCACTGCTCGAAGGCCCAGAACAAATAGCCCCAGCCCACCTTGTCAAAGACCCTTTCAGCATCCAGACTTAGGATCAGGCCCTCTTCCCCCCGCCCTCCTCCTGCTGTCACTATCATTCTCTGAATATTTTTGACCCCACTACAGCCCTGCACAAAGCCAACTTGATTCTCACCTATGAGACATGGTTAAACCAACCTAGCCAATTTTCCATGACCTGTGCTAATTTTTTTACATCAGTATTGATCAAAGATAGGAGTCCTATAGGACCCAACTACCTGTCCTGACTCTTCTTGTGTAGCACTACTAACAAAGCCTAGCCCATATCTATTTGATCCCAGTCCACTGAAAAGAGCAGATATGGTCCCTTTACACAAAAACGGAAGTAAGGATGAGGTTGAGAACTGCAGGTCAGTTAGTCTGACCTCTGTGGTGAGTAAATTAATGGAAACACTGCTAAAACAGAGGATAATGAGGATAATCTACAGTATTTCTGGAGTCCAATAGATTGCAGGATCCAAGGCAGCATGGTTTTACTAGAGGCAGGTCTTGTCAGACAAATCTAATTAATATCTTTGACTGGGCAACCAGAGAGTTGGACTGAGGGAGAGCACTAGATATGGCGTACTTAGATTTCAATAAGGCCTTTACCACCATTCCACACAGGTGTCTTATAAATAAATTGAACACTCTAGGAATGAACCCTAAAGTGACTGACTGGGTTAGAAATTGGTCAAGTGGGAGGAGACAAAAGGGTACAGATAAATGGAGCTTATTTTTAGGAGAAGGATGTTACCACTGGTGTGACGCAGGGATCAGTCCTTGGTCCGAATGTTTTAACATTTTCGTTAGTGATATTGCGGAACGGCTGTCGGGTAAGGTTTGCCACTTTGCAGATGATACCACATTCTGCAATAGAGTAGACACCTAGGAAGGAGTAGATAATATGAGGGGGATGTAGCTAAGCTTGCAGAATGGTGAAGAATTTGATGTCTGAGATTTAATGCTAAAAAATGCAGGGTCATGCATTTGGGCTGCAAAAATCCAAGGGGTGGAGTTACCACTGCCCACGAAAGAAGAGTGGGACCTGGGCGTGACTGTTCCTAATGATCTTAAAGTGGCTAAAAAGGTAGAAAAAGGCAATGGTGAAAGCCAGAAGGATGCTGGGTGCATGTGGAGAGGAATGACCATCAGGCAAAAGGAGGTGATAGTGCCTCTGTATAAGTCTTTGGTGAGACCTTAATTGGAATATTGGTGCGCAATTCTGGAAACCTTACCTTCAAAAGGATATAAGCAGGATGGAGTCGGTGCAGAGGGTGGTTACCAAAATGATCAGTGGGCTTCATCATGAGGCATATGGAGACAGACCTAAAGATTTCAATATGTATACTTTGGAGGAAAGGCAGGAGAGAAGAGATATGATAGATAGAGAACTTGAAATACCTCCGTGGAAGACGAAGTGGCATGGTAAACATAATGGGTATGGTGGACACTTAAGCCTGGTGCTCTTGGTGGAAGTTCATTGAGACCCCAATTTCAAAGTGTTTATGTGCTTCCAGGACTGCAACTAATTGTGGGAAAGAGCTCCAGGAACAGTTTGGGCAGGTCGGTGACAAAAAAAGGTTGATTTGAGGGTGGATTTGAGCAATCTGAATCAAAGAATAGACCAAGTTGGAGTTGAGGATCGAGGAGCATGAGGAAGCCATGAGTGCACTGTGGGTGGTAACAGAGATGCTGTCATAGGCTAATGAGGATTTGCAATTAAAGTTGTAAAGACATTGAAAAACCAAGCTCTTCAGTGCAACATTCAGAATCGAGGGCCTCCCTGAATCTAAAGAAGCTATTGACTATAAGGTATTTGTCAAGAAAGTCAGCTGGTCAGTGGTTAATGTGGCTCAGATGGATTTCTCAGAGTTATGTTTTAAAATAAAGTGCAACACACCAGGCCCTGGGACCACAGTGTGAGGAGTTTCCCTGGGACATACTGGTCTGCTTTCATGAATACTTGACAAAGGAAGATATCCTTCAAGCAACAAGGAAAGTGGGAAAGTTCCATTAGGAGAAGATGTCAGTGGAGATCTATGCAGACTTATGCAATAATTATGCACAAGAGGAGGGAGTTCTGGGAGGTCACTAGGTGACTGCGTTTCAAATGTGCATTATAAATGGTGTTTCCTGGCCTTCAGTTCTCTTTGTGTGAGTGTGATGGATGTAACATAGTAACATTAGTATATGACAGCAGATAAAGACCAGTGTGATCCATCTAGTCTGCCCAGCAAGGTGGCAAGAGTAGGTGCACCTGCCGCTCCGTGCAGGTCACCTCTCCCCATGACTTTGTTTAGGGGTGTACCCACTGCTCCATGTAGAGTACCCCTGTTTGTTGAGATATAAGAGATAAGTTTATTTGATTTTATTCCACCTTGAAAGATGGAATAAACAGTACTGACCTGATGATTGGGTCCAGGGATCCCCGGGGCTGGGGCCAGGTGTAGGGGGCTCCCGCTGCCCAATCCAGGCCCCAGCTGGCCAGCCGGGGGTCAGGGGGCGAGGAAGAGGGGGGACTAAGCAACAGGAGTTGGGGGCACCTGAGGGGAGGCCATCCCCACAGGCAGGCAAGGGCACACCAAGCCACCCTCAGGCCCAATTCTGTGTGGCAGCGGGAGCGCTTTGTACCGCTGTACAGAATTGTGAACTAATGGGCCCATCCTGCATGGAGCTGTCCGGACGGCCCAAATGTGCCCCTTTCGGAATCAGGCTCCACGTGTGTTACTGAAACTTGGTTGGCCAAATTAAATCTAATGGCATACACCACACACAAACAACATGACACCTTCAAGAAGAGATGGGGGCGTTCTTACAATCTCAAGGAAAACTGCTGGGATTTAAAATGATACTTTCACACTTCACAAAGGGTTACAATATGATGACATATCCAACAGATGCATTTCTATCTGTCTAGTATACAGAGCCCCAAACAGCCAAGACGAAGACCCATCGCTCATCCTTGAGCACATTTTCAAATATTCAAGAAGCAAGAAGCCTCTTATCCAGCTTGGAGACCTCAATATCCCATCTACATCAAGTAAGGATGTGCAGGCATTCCAGAAGGCAATGGAGGATCTGACAATACACTCAAATATCCATGGCCCGACACATAGAAAAGGAGCAACTTGGACTTCATCTATATTCCTAATACCCTACTTAACCAACCCCCCCCCCCCATTCACCCATTCAAACTTCCACACCAATACCTTGGCCAGGACCCATCACATGCTAAGCATGATACTAGTGATCCCATCAAAGATTGATGCAATCAAAGGGATACCAAAAGAAGAGATTCTCCCATCTCAATATTGACACATTCATTCAAGATTTAATTCCAAACCTAACACCCACGCAATAAGCCTTGAAAATGCAATAGACAACTGGAACTCCACAATGAAGCAAGCCTCAGCACCACCGATCTAAACCTGAGTAATCATAGAAATCACTCCTCACCATGGTTCTCAAAACAGATCAGTGACATGAAAAAATCCCTCCGGAGAAACTGAAAGAAACTGGAGATGGACCAAGGCACAGGAAGGCTTCACGAATATAGGACAAAACTCCAAGAGACCCAACATCAAATCCAATACTAGTAAATAGGAATACCATACAAATCTAATTTTGAAATCTCTAAATAAACCATAGGAACTCTTTGACATTGCAATGTTCCCTAACCAAGGATAATTCAAGCACAACAGAACCACATCAATTCACCCTCAATCCATGGCCGACTAATATAGAGGGAAAACTATGAACCACCACCTCACATCCACTGACCCAAATGAAAGAAAATAATCTCATCCAAGAGTCCCTGAACAATGAATCTCCTTCCCACACCCTCCACTGACCAATTACAAAACATAATATCCAAAATTAACACCACTACCTTCTCCCCTTCATCCTTGTTCTGTCCTCTTGGATTAAGCTAACTGCTAAACAACTGATACATTACACTACACCACGTATTCATGCGGCTCTCATGTACCACAGGGAATCATGCCCCCCTCCTGTCGCAAAACTATTGTAAGACTGATACTAAAAACAAATAAAACATTAGACCCATCAGACCCCAGCTCCTAAAGATCCATCTCAAGTACTCCTGTATCTGATCACAAATAATAAAAGTAGTGCTAAGCATATACTTTGACCATTGTAACATAAGCCCATTCTGGGACTCGCCTCCTTACCATTGCTCAAACTCGCCTCGAAACTCACTTAATCCCCCATTCAGATTGTAACATAGCACCACGCTGGACTCAACTCCTTACCATTGACCACAACTCGCCTAGGACATCATAATCCATTTATTGTTACTGTTCATTGTTTGATGTAAAATCTGTTCTATATTAATGTGATTGTTTTTGCTGTAGAACTGTGCCCTGATTTAAACAAAAAAGGGCGGTATAGAAAACGAAAGCAACATAAATAAGCCAATTGAAAGATTATATAGACCTCCATGACTCAGCTTGGACCCCACCAGGTATGGGTTTTCAAACCAACATCAACTAGTGTGAAAACACTATTCACGCGCCTCTACTGAATAGACTTAGACCCAATATCAATGATGTCAGACTGATGGGTGTGCTTTTGATCGTTATTGGTATCAAAGTAGCATGCGACTGTATAATTCACCTCAACACTATTGGAACGTCTGTAGAAAATGGCGTTGACATGGCATCACCTTCCAATGATTCTCGTCCTATATAAGTCAAACTGTAAAGCAGAGAAGAAACATGGACCACACCAAGGTATTCTTCACCCATCATTTTATTATGGACCCAATTTGGCCAAGTGTAGGCAATAGGGCCTTCATCAGGGGTCTAAAAAGCATAAAAACAAAAGAAATTTTGTTTTTTTTTTTTTTTTTTTTTTTGTTTTAACAAAACCGAAAATTAAATGTATATAAGTACAAATGGTTCATAGATAAAAAAAATGTAATTACCAATATGTTGGGAGAAAACCGTCTTCAAAGAAGACAGATGTGAGTAACAAGTAACCACTTTTCCAAGTCGTATAATTGTGAAGCATAAATATATAAGGACATACAGAGTACTCTTTTCAAACCTAAAACAGTGCAACGTAAATGTCATAAACAATAATAAAAGAAGACTCCAAAAGACAACATTGTAAATGAAAACTAAAAGATTGAAATGATAAAAACTAAGGGGTATGGTTACTAAACCGTCTTAATGTTACCGGCATTAGTTGCAGTCTCTACTGGGACGAAGGCCATATAAGGTAGTGACTAGTGAGCATGAAGGCCTTAAGGTAGCATTTCGGGTTAATCCATATTGATAAAGTAGGTTATCGTACGATAGAGGGAGCCGTATGGCACATAAATGCGCATGTTAGCCTTAATTAGGGCATGCTGACTCCTAACGTCACAGCACCAGAGGTGTAGCACACTGGTTAATACATTGACTGTTGATACAGTGGTCATGCGTTTGATCCCTCAGTGGGCTCACGTTGAAAAGACCTGTCTTGAGGGCAATCCCTTTTCCTGCTTGTAACAGTCAGACACATCCCAACAATTTGCACTGCCAGCCAAAAAAAAGCCTCTCCCCAGTGCCGCAACCCCAATTTGCACCTCTTAAGGCGCACCATAAGGGCCACCATCAGAAAGCACCATGTCATCCCAGAGCACGGCATAATGTGCCCTCAGAGGGCGGCAGGAAAGGTTGGAACCGCCAAGGAAGCATTATAATGGTGCCCCATAAGCTGGCCAAGGCGGACCCCCAATCTGGCCTCAATAAGGCACAGGGTTGAGGCTGCGGGGGAATGCTCTCTGCCCCTCACGCTGCTGCCATGCCCCGGGTTGCAATTCCTCCTGCGGCTGATCGGGGAACTTATTCCACCTCAGAGGGGGAATAAGTTACCCCCTTTATGCTGTCAGCCCCAGATGTTATCGGGCCGACATTGGAATCGGGCATGTATGTATGGGCTGACAACCACCCATCGACTGCCTACACGCACCCCCAATCCGCCCCTTCCCCACCCGGTTAATGTCCCCATACAATGAGTGGAGGAAAGAGATTGGGCCAGCGAAAGGGCATGAATAGCAGGGATGGACGTCCCAATGGGATGCTATTTCATGGCTCAGAATGACCCCATTACTGTATAAAATTTGCGCACATTAGAATATGCCTTACATACAGACCACCTGATAATAAAGCAAGAAAACCTAGCACTCTATTAGAACTCCTTAGAACATCAACAGACTGCAATCCAATAATATGCTTAGTGATTTTAACCTCCCATACCTACCACACCCAACAATCTACCCTATTCATTGATGAAATGCTGATAGGGATTACCACCAAATAATAAACAAAACAAAACCCACAATAAAGGTGGAAAAAAACACCTTGACCTAGTTTTCCTCCCTGATGTACTCTATAAAAGTTTTGTACCCCGCTTTTCTGGAATGCTAACCCAATCCCCTGGTCAGACCACCATCTAATTAAGTTCAACCTTACATGAATACCGAGCCAAACAATAATAACAAAAATCAAACAGACCCTAAAACAGATTTAAAAGATTCAATGAGGAAGAATTTCTAGACTCAAAAATTCCCGATCTGGTCTCTCTCACCTACTGACTTAGATGAAGCAGTCGAAAAGGGCAGAATACAATCAATAAAGCAGCCATCCACAAGCATTGATTTAAACAAGAACAACAAATCCAAAGTTAGATAAGTCGCCATGGGTCACTAATAGACTTGAATTACTGAAAAAGGGAACTAAGAAAACTAAGAATCAAAATGGCGCAGCACTAAATCACCCCTTAGCTTCGATAAATAACCATAACCATCTTAAAAAAAAAAGGGAGGCAATGCCCAACTGTTAATGCTAAAAAAAGATTAACTATAAAAACATTCTAAAATAAATCGTTGTAAACAGAACCAATGAGGAAATTGGTTTCATTGGTCCAAAACCGCACAAACAAAACACACAATGCAAGTCAGAACTTAACAGAAATATCTGCTCAAAACATTAGCTAACCACTACAAAAAAACAAATCAAACCAACATGCCGGTTACCAATAACCACCACAAACAACCGCGCCAGCAAGCAAAAACAAGGAGATGGTACAAAGTTCCACCCAATAAACCAACAGTCACATGAAAAACATCATCTCAAACTTAAATACTACGACATCTAACCTAGAACCCTGCCCTGCTAACAGGGATAAAGAACACTCTTCCCACATTATCAGCTTTTATCCTACCAATAATAAATCTGTCATGCACCAAGGCGACCGCCCACCAATATTAAAACATGCACAAATACGCCCAATCCTCAAAAAATAAGCTTGACAAAAACCTCACCCACTTATTTACAGGACCCATATCAAGGTATACCTTTTATGGCTAAACTTATTGAAAAAGTTGTACAAACCCAAACACAAGGAATATATAGACACATCAGCCCACCTCGATGACCAACAATATGGATTTTTTCGCCCATGTTATGGCCTGTGGAAACAATACTGACAAGTTCTCCTAGGACACCACTACCAAGAGGAATTGATAAATCCAAGCAAGCTCTTTTCATCCTCCTTTTTCTCGAAATATACGCGTCTGCCTTTGTGATAGGACCGTTAACACATTAGGCATAATGGGTTTAAACAGATTACAACAAATCGGATGAAACGCAAACAGGTTTACAACTGCGTTTAAAGTCATATTTAAATAACAGACAACGAGGCAAAACAGCTAAGAATTGGAAAACCACACATGTCCAACACTAGATGACCCCAAAACAACTGGAAGCCGTCCCAGCGGCATCTGCCCACTCTCCAGCCCTCCTATTGTAATATCATACAATACAAACCCGTCTGCAATATTTTCAAAAAAATTTAAAATACCATATCAGATTATAATGCAGACGACATAATGATGTTATATTCCATTTACAAACCACCTCACCTCCAAATACAAATATACTGGTCAGAGGAGTTTCAACGAAATAACAAAATGGCGTAACAGAAACACAAAACATACACTATTAAACCATCCTAAACCACTTTTCTTTTTTTGAAAATTATTAATCGTAACAAAAAAACCAATCCTATCACTCCTCCAACCCACATATACATTACCAGACCACGCTTATCTATCATAAAAAGAAGGAAGTGAATATAATGAGGAGTTTACTCTAGGACTCTCAGCTCACTATGAACACACATATCAGTAACACAATAAAAAAAATTACACTACCAAACTAAACTCACATAAAACACATACGTCAACTTTAAATATACAGGACTGCTTCAACTAGCATAATACCTGCCGATATCATGCACACCCCATTTCGATTTTGCCAAATTCTAACCCACTCCTAGGCACAAGCAAAAACACCATATTAAAAAAGCGCTTGCAAATCACTCTAACATACAAGCCGCAAGAATCGTCAACCGAAACACACCCATTTGAACATATAACCCCAATATTAGCCCCAAACTTACATTGGCTACCAAGCCAAATGCAGAATAAACTATAAAAGCAATAATAAACTACTGTAAAGCAAATTATATAATTGGCCCTCCAACAACACTCTAACAAGCTCATCAGATATAGGACCTCTCTCAACAAACAATAATAACAGGAGCCTAGTGGCCATTGACCAATAAATTAAGGTTGCCAAAAGACTTCACCAAAGCATTAAAAAGGATAACTAATTAAAAAAAAGCATTCATCCCACGCAGCCCCATCACTCTGGAATTCACGCCCGGCAGGCAAGAAATAATCTGAAAAACTTAATAGACCTAAAAGAACTCAGAAACGAACAAGAACTGACAAACACACCAGGATTCGGAATACACGTTGATCTCAATGGGAAAATCCAGGCTCCTCCAGCTCATTGAACAATGGAGCTTAAATGTTCTCAAAGCCGGGGTCCCCAACCTGCGGACCCAAGGGCCGCATTGGGCCCTACGGGTCCCTTCGTGCGGCTCCGACAGAGCTCTACCCCGGTAACATTAACGTGAGGCAAGCCAAGGATTCCCGCCATTGTATCCTAGCGGCCCGCGCGCTGCTCGGGGGTTCAACGGCACGTGGACCGGTTTCCCAAGAGCAGACGCGCAAATAGAGGGCACCAATCAGCAATAAGACTTCACCAAGCACTCGCAAGCTTTGCCTCTTCAGAGCCCCCTCGGAGGATGAACCCCCACAAGTGCCCTCGGACCTTCAAATGGACTTGATCGAACTGCAGGGTGACGGCACAGAAGTGCGCTTCATGGCATCAGGTGATCAGCCATTGTTTCATAATTGCGTTTGTTTTTTTTCGCGGGGGGAGGGGAGAGGGGGGCGTGCGGCCCTCGAGGCTCCGGTAGTCGGCTGTGCGGCCCGCGCAAGGAGACCTCGGGAGGTTGGGACCACGCTCTAAAGGAACAAATACTAACTATAAAAACAGCAGCCCAATCGATTACAATCCACCAAACCCAAAATTATCTTGGAGTACATCTACTCTTACCCAAATCCTGCAATTGTCTTCGCATATAATATATACTTAAAATAAGTTCTGTTACACTTTCAAATAAGCCTGATCAATATCTAATAAGAACATCTACAAGAACCACTTTGTCTTACAAACCTAACCCTAGATATAATAAGAAATTAAACATGTACTACTAATTTAAATCAATGGCGAGGAAAATCAAATACCTTTGTGCCCTGGTCATTTGCTTATAGTTATTTGATCTGTACATAGTTGGATATTCTCACAAGTTAGAAATTGTTAATGTAATAACCACAGTTTATGTTTATGTTTACCTTGTTCAAAAGGTTATTGTAATCGATTATACTCCAGTTTCCTATGCCTTCCATGTAAAAAAACAGGAATGTTTGTACCCTGTTAAAAATTGTTCGATTGTACAACAGCCCCCTGATACTTTCTTCGGAAGGTAGACGGATATAACGCTGTGTAAATAAGATCATATAAACAAATAAATAGTTCAAGGGCAAGGTATTCACCAGAGGTCAGCCTTAAATCCAGTGTTGCTGTTTGATTTGATTTATTTTATTTATGTTATTACAGTTGCTCTATTTAGATACCGCCACTATTCGGCATCAGCGCTGTCTTACAGTCTAACCACTTGACCAACAAACACAAAGTCTGTTTGGTTTTCCATCGAACAGGCCGGTACAAACTTTGTAATAACAGTGTTGAGACCCCCTATATACTATGAAATAATAATTTCCTATAACAGGGTTTTTTGGACTATACAAATAAATAATGAGACCGACTTTGAGCTATAGTTAGTACCATGAATACTTAAGACATGCCTGTGCAGCACTTGAGCCTGCCAGGAAGCGCTGGGGTAGTTTCTTAGGTGGGGCTATCTAAGATCCTCATCGCTTGCGCAGTCGGTTAGTATTGCAGGAAGAGCGTGACACTTTGAATTGCTTTCTTGAATGGAGCGTAAGGTCTATACAATCCGCTCGGCAATGTCTGCGTGGGGAATGCGAATTCCAGCATTTCGGGAGCGTAAAGACTGAAACCACTATTTAGGTCCGTATGTAAGACTATTGCCATTAAGTCATAGGTCTTCCGGGATAGTTATTAGTAGATTTAGGCGCCTGTTGACTTGACTCCTGGCATTTCGGTTGGGGGCGGCACATGTATGGATGAAGCTCCCTCAGTAAGCTGCCGTGCGCAGGATAGGCGCCTGTTCATGGCATTGAAGGCATGAGGATAAACTGTTTTGAAGATAATCCTTCAGTGCCACTATTGAAGTCGTTAGTAGTCACATGAAGCCTGTTTTAAAATAGGAGTCACATGCGTTCACTTCTGGAAGCTCCATGGAGTACCCTTGACTGCCACAGCAGTCATGCAGCAGTTGTAACGGCGTGTAGTGTGGATTGCCCCGGAGACATTGTAAGAATGGACATGGCAACAGTCATAAATGCCCTCGCGTCTAGGTAGGAACCGTGCTTGGTATATGCGTACCGTAGTGCTCCTGCGGTGATATGCGTCCGGGAAGTCATCTTTTGCTGACTCCAGTAGGGAAGCACGCAGATGCCTGGGAGTGAACCGCGGATATTGAAATAGACAGCATTTGACAATGTTGCATGTCATATGACATTTCATGTCCAGATGTTGGTCTAAGCGGGAACTCCCAGGTATTTTTTTTTATGTTCTACTCAATTGCGTGGTAATTCGCACGTCCTTGCCGCTTATGATAGGTTTTTTTAGGATAAATTCTGGATTGGCTCTGCCCAGGTGCGGTAAATGTCTCCCTGGGATCTCTAGAGTGACTTCATGAACAGTACTTCCGACCTATTTCTTGTGCTGGATGCGGAGGTTTTTGTGTATTGTAACCAGATCTGATATGGTATTGCAAACACTCTATAAGTCGAGTCTGTAAGGTC
>CM066033.1:783215496-783244686 GCA_033557465.1 Ichthyophis bannanicus
ACTGGAAAGGGGCTGATGCAGGGGCTAGAATGGAAGCGGGGCTGGGTGAGACTGGAAACTAGAAGGGGCGATGTTGGGGAGGATTAGAAATGGGATGGGGCGGGAGGGTAAAATGGAGCTAGAGGGACAAAATATTTTGTGTGGGAGGGATAAAAACTCTACAATTGGCCGGGTATTGGGAGAGTACTAAGTGGGGATTGAGGATGTTAGGGTAAAATTTGAGTGGATGAAATAGGAATGAGGAAAGAGCAAAAGGAGAAAGATTAGTATGTTAAAGGCAGATGTAGGAGAGAGAGAATGGAAAAACCTAGAAAGAGAGAAGAAAGGACAAATGGACAACAGATGATGGAGGAGTTAGCAGAAAAAACATGAAGAAACCAGAAGAAAGTGGCTGCGGCAATTGCAACTGAAAAAAAAATGCCCAAAAGGTAGAAAGATATCTCTTTATTTGGAATTTATTAAATGGAATATTCAAGCGCTGGGAAAATGTGAATCATTAACGTCCTGCGCTTTGTTGGTTACAAAAGGAAATTAATGATAGTTTTATTTCTACAGTGTTGGCGTACATTCCAAGTTTGGCTTTTGGGGTTCCCAGTTTAAGTTATTGCCTTCAGGTTTCTAAATTGTGATTCCTTGTTTGGTTGATGGTCTATGGTCTGCACTGTGTAACTGAAGCTGAGGTATTCTATTTATTGTAATTCCTATTTGACATTGCCACTTGTTCTCTTTCCCCAGTAGGTCATGTATTGTTGTTCTTCTGAAATGTAATGGTTTAATATTTGCAGTGTTGCCTTTGGATTAGGTAGGGTATGGTGCTTTGTGAGTACTGGTAGTGCTGTTGAGGATACAGGCGGGTGTGCTATGGGTTCTAACTGGGCAGTGTTTGTAGTAGTTCCTAATGTGCATGGCGGTTGGCACTGGAATTTAGTAATGTAGAAATCTTGTAGTCTATCTTTCAGCCATACAGCATTAAGAGACATGTTTACTAAAAGTTAGTGTCGTTAGCATTATGCAAATATTTATGCAAATATTTATGCAAATAAGGCCACTTATGCATAATGAGGCCCCGCACCGAGTCTCCGAACATGGCCCCGCACCTCCCTTGGGGACGCCCCTGTAGAAGTGGTAAGTATTGGCTCATTGTGCCCTCCGTGTCTGTCTGGGCATGGTGGGCTCACCCATTAAGCCTTTTGTGTGCTATATAGCCCTCCTGGGTTTTAGGTGGTGTTGGGGAGATGTTTTTTCATAATTAGGTATTCTTATTGTGTGTGATCATATGATGGGCTGGGGCTAAAATGTGTCTCTTTGTTTGGTCATTTTTCTTTTTCTCTCCTTTATTTGGGCTATAGATAAGGCGCTTAAGAAGGTGTTCTACACAAGGTAAAACTAAATGCTATAAATTGGTTCTGTTTCTGCAACATATGACTGGTAGTTTGGAACTGTTTTGTCAATATGCTTTCCTTTAAGATCGTTCCAAACTGAATATTAAGGGCATTACTAATTACCATTAAAAGGAATGTTTCTTCTGAATGATAGGAAAGTGCTGACATCTTACCGCTGCAGGAGACACACTTGAATGTAATGGAGTTATTGAAATTAGATATATAAGGCCCTACTCTGTAAGGGTTTTCCCAGCTGCCCATCATAAGAATAAATGGGGGTAGCCATCTTAGTGAGGGAAGTTTATCCCCATGTTGTTTTTTCAAATATTACATATTGATTTTTTTCTAGCCTTCCAAGGGACTTTTGTTCTAGAATTACGGAGTCGACTATCCATGTGGGCTCACAGGAACTTCTGATCCTGCTGTAATTCCACTTACCCTATTTGACTCAATGAGCTTTAATAATATAACAGCAATGTGGTTGTCGGTTCTGTTTTCTTGGTGGGGTCGTCTTGAAGATATAAATCTCTCTATCACTCCTAAAAGTTAAATTATATAGTAGGAAATGCTACCAGTATTCCTTATAAGTAAAGTCTATCATCAAATTGATAGGATTCTAGTTCAGTTTTCATGGAGAAATAACCGCCTAGATTTGCTATCCGGTAAGCTGGGGTCTTAATAAAGAGGAAAGGGGGATGATCTTCCCTGATTTTCAGGCCTAGCACTGTGGGCTTTTGCTAAAGCAGCACGGTTCTAAGATGGGTGGAGAGGGCCGTAGGCATACGTTCAATATGGGGTGATTTAGAAGAAAGAGTAAGAAATCATTTCCCTCCTAGAATCGTATTCCTGGCATGGTGTATGCTGAGAGTTGAAAGGCTTATAGGGTGATATTGGATAATCAGAAGGCCTACAAGGCAATTAGTAATTTCCAATTCTATGGAAAATAGCTTATTAAAAGTTTGCTAAATGGATTCGGCCAGCAGAAGAATGAGTGTTAGTCTCATCGAGGCGATGTCAGCACTCGTGAGATATGTGATGTAATGACTGTCCTAACTATTCAGTCTTGTTGAGTTACAATATGGAACCGTATTAAGGTGGTACTGAGATCCTGGGCCACTCTCTCTTGGTCTGGCGGTTCGTTTTTCAATCAGCGAATCCCCCAATTGACTTCTCGTTGTTACAAAGGGATTGTTAGGTTTAAACTGGCTCCATGTTGGGACTGGTCCTATATTCCGTTATTTCTTTAACTGGAAAATTATTACAGCAGAGCTTGGTTGATACGCAGGGTGGCACACTTGTTGCTTATGCTACATGTATGCGCAAATACCATGGGTGTGGTAGTTCACTTGCATACTCTTCTTCTTTTATTAAGTGGAAAACTCTTACAGAACTGTATCTCTAAAGCACAGTACGAGATACAGTAAGGGGTTATTAGACAAATCTCCTTTGTTCCTCCTGTAGTGGAGTGTTTGCCCTGATATAGCTCTTGCAGGCCTTGCAGGCTTGCAGATGTTGTAAGTTTTCTTTTCTTTTTATATGGATCCTGATGATCGCATAACAATGGGAAGGACAGGATGGGGTGGGCTGTGATCTCATGTTACAGAGAAGCAATGTGCCTTTTAATTTATTGTAAGTTGGTTTTCTTTTTTGTTTGTATATTGTTGGAAAATATAAAGAAATTAAAATAAGATAAATGCAACACCATTTCTATTCTTTGTCTTTAATTTAACAACATAGTAGACCATGTGATTTCATCGTGATGCAAAGTCCCGAATGCTAATCCATTTCAGTTCACTGACACCAACAGATCAAGTTGCTACACCTTCCATTTCATTCGTGACCAACCCCATCTGCCCTTGGTTCATGCTTTGGAAGTTTCCATGTCCCAATATATAAGACATCTTTACAGCTTCTGACTCTCATTTCGATGCGCAGCTGCGCAGCAGTCACAGCACTCCCAAGGGCTTTGATCCAACCACATCAGAAATGCTGGCTTTACTCTGAAATGTCTTCAGCTCCTACCCAGTAGCGATTTCAGTGCCTTCTGACCTGGGGCTCTCAGCTTCCAGCACTATCGTGCTATTAGTTTTGTTGTGACTATAATAATTGGGTTCAAGCATAACAGGAGATAGAGTCAGGGTCGACAAATCTATGCGATCCAAAAGTGATGAAGTTAACTGAGGTATGAGAATAGTGGGGACTTCGGAGATTAGCAGGGAGAATTGATGAGAGGGAGAGAGAGGGAATGAGGGAGTGGAGAGTACACGGGGAGGGGGGGGGGCGTATCCTGGGCTCAGAGGGTTAGTTTTCGCTGCCAAAATGTTCTTAGGAAAAAGAAGTGTTTTTAGATTTCTTTCGGAAGTCTGTTAGGTCAGTTATTTCATGTGTAAGTGGTCTTGATAGAGCATTGCATATGACTGGGGTTGCAGAATGAGAAGGCCTTGTTGGCAGTGGCTCCGCTGCTTTTTGCGATTATGGAGGGACTTTGCAAAGTGCTCTGTAGGTGTGTCCATCTTTCACTGTTGTTGGGGGTTCTTTGTAGTAGTGATTGAAGGTACAACTGAGGGGGAGAGACCCTGGATTATTTTGAATGTATGGCTTTATATTTTGCTCTTATTTTGATTAGGTAACCAGTGCAGCTGTTTGAATACTGAAGTAAATGTTGCTCAGTTTGGGTAGGACCGGATAGGATATGGGGCAGCAAAATGCTCTATAATAAGTACAGTATGTCATATTCTTAATAAAATCCTCCAAAAAAGCCAAAGATGAAAAAAAAGGGAGCAAGTGCTCAAATTAGTAAGAATGTTCTCAGAGTACAAGGAGCTCTCCTGCCTCACGTGGCTCTATTCAAAGGTTACACACCACCAACAGACTCTGTACAAACAAAGTTTTATTCATCCATTACATTTCAACTATTATATTCAACAAATTTCAACAACATATCAATAAAGCTAAAAGGAACCTCAGGATGGCCTGAAAACCCACATTTAGGGGAATGTTTACTAAAAGGCGCACCTGCGCGGGGCGCCCCTGAGCGCCCTAAAATGATTGCATTTAAGGGCTCTTAAACGCACCGTTCCACGTGCGGGTCACATTAACGGGCCCCGCACACGTCCTGCGCCGAAAACGCACACGTTTGCGGGGCGCTCATGTGCGATAGAGGCGTTGGGAAGGCGAAATGAGGGCGGAGGAAGGCACCCGAGGGGCGGAGAGACGGGGTCAATGGGTGGAATGTGTGAGGTGAGAGACTCCCCGCACAGGGAGCGTTCCCGAATTTACAAGGAAAAAATACCGACGAGTGAAACACTCGCGGTAGCTTTAGAGCGCATTTTAAAGGGAAGAGAAACCATTTACCGTCAGCAATGTACAGCAAAATCGGGGAAAGGAAACCTAAAAGACTTGTTTTTTGGAAAGCAGTTGGGATACATGTGCACAGAACAAAATAGCCAAACATGATACGAAAATGACCACAATAAATTCAAAGAAAATTATAATCCAGCTGAGCAACAGTGATATCAATGGGCAACCCATACAAAACACTCCCAGGAAAGCTCCAAAAAAAAAAAATGATTTTGGAAGGGTCTACGCTCCGTAGACTCATTCAAAAGCACTGCATTTTAATGGAGCTTTCCTGCGGGAGTGTTTTCTAGGGTGCCCCATTGATATCACTGTTGCAGCAGCTTGGTTATGGTTTCCCCACCCTTTTTTGGAGGGCATTTGTGAGGTTTATTTGCACCCTTTTGTCCCAATAAAAGGTCAATCGAGTCCACAGTTAAATTGTGAAGAGCAGGAGGTGTCTGACTCGTCGCGGCCAGGCCATCACATCTCCAGAGACTGCACTGTTTCTGTGGCCACAGTGTGGTGCAGCAGACACAGCCAGTACCTGTAGGACCAGAGAACCACAGGTTCAAAACCCAGCTGGGGCACCTGCCAAACCCAGTTCCCATCATGTTACCCACCACTAAACAGTGAGAAATACAGGGACACTCTTTTAGGAAGAGAACATAAGCATGGTCCCAACCACCTATATTTTACCCTACACCGCCCCCAAACCATCACAATGGGCATTGCCTACAGCCATGTCCCCCAAAAGTCAGTCATGGTGATGCTACCAACTCACTCAGGTTAATATGTTTTTCCCAGATAGGAAACATGTCTGCAGGTTTGCGGAAGGGTACAGGTGGCGGAGGGGGGCAGTGGCTGCAAAACACAGCAGACAGTGGACTAGGCCTGTGCAGGCTGGCACCGTCCACAGCAAACAGACAGGCTCTGTCGGATGTACAGTCATGTACTCCCCAGGGAACAAAACTTACCTGTGGCAACACGGTGGTGCCAGTGCACACAGACAGTGTGTGCAGGAACAGATGGTCACAGGTTCAAAGCCCAGCTGGGGCTACTGCCAATCCAGTCCACATATTTTTCCTTACAAAACTAAACCGTGATAGTAAGGACCAAAACTGTATAGCTAGGAACATATGCATAATTAATACACCTAGTATTTTACCACAGCACTCACAGACACCATAACCAGGCGCATTATCTGGAGCAGAGTCTCCCCAAAATGCAGTCCTGGAGGGCCCCACACCATTCAGGTTCCATGCTGCCTCTAACAAAGATGCCTGTGCTGCATAAGCTATTGCACCACCCCATGGTATGCAGATGTAGCTCATGCATATGTATGAGGGATAGCATGAAAACCAGGAACAGTGTGGCGAACACAAAGGACTGGATTTGGGGAAACTCTGTGAAATGGGTTTTCCATGATTAAGGACATGTCTGCATGTTGGCTGGAGGGGTACAGGTGGTGGAGGGGGCATTGGCTGAAAGACACAGCAGACAGTACAGTAGGCTGTGTGCAGTCTGGCACCGTCAACCACAACAGACATGCTCTGTTGGATGTACATTCATTGGGAACTCCCCTGGGAATGCAGCATATATGTTGCAAAACGGTTGGTGCAGTGGATACAGACAGTGTGTGCAATAACAGAAGGGCACAGGTTCAAATCCTGTGTGTGGCTCCTGGCCAACCTTAGGTCACATAATTGTACCACTCTAAAACAAAGCCAGTAATAAGAAGTGGCGAGGTGCTGATGAGAACCTAAGATCGTATCCCATATGTGTAGTTTTCCTTCAACAGTAGCCACCAAATAAGCAGGTGCATCACCTACAGCAGAGTCAACCAAATGCAGTCCTGGAGTGTCAATTGTAGGTTAAGTTTTATTGCAGTTCTCCCATATAAGGCCATGTGAGCATGTTGACGTGCATGGAGCAATTGGTGGCAGCTGTCGACAGCACACCATGGCATACTCCTTTTTAAGTGGGTGGTGTGGAGTGCAACAGGACAGGGTCAGTGTGACAGAACACCCATGCATATCCTCGGGGAATGCACTGTATCGTTTGCAGCACGGTGGTGCCACGCACACAGCCATTGCCCTCAGGAGGTGAAGGTCACAAGTTCAAATACCTGTGTGTCGTCCCTGGCCAAAAAAGCCCCCACGATTGTGACATCGCACAATTTTAAGAAACAGAAAATAATCTGTAGTGCAGGTAATGCAAAGATGGCCAAGACATGTATTTTTTCTGAGAAAGTGTACATATATGAGAAACATGTGCATCACATAGAGCAGTTTCACTCAAATGCAGTCCTGAAGTGCCTCAAATCATGAACATCTTATGGATGTGTCAAATAAAGATGGTGTTGTTCAATGTAATGTGGTGGTCCATGGTATGCAGATATATCTCATGCATATGCCGTAGGCACACTTGGGAAAAATGAACAGTGTCTGACTCAACAGGACTGTAGTTGGGTACCTCTGCCGGACAGTACCTGGCCATCAGGAGAATAAATGAATAGACCCCCACACACCCACAGGCTCCATGATCCAAAGCCTATTGGATCATACATTGCGATTTGGGCCTTGCGCGTACATCTCACACAAGTAGTAAGTGTGCACCTGTAGCGCTGTACACCATAAACCTGTAAAGTCAATACCCATATAGCAAACATGTTGAACAGCTTAGAGAGCAGATATCAATTTCTTAGGTAAAGCACAATATGGTGATTGAGTGTTATCACACCAATTTGTTTGATGTTTGTGGAGTGTGTCTAACGTCTGGTGTTCGACAATGTGTCCCACATTGGTGGTGTGACAGCAAACAGTATTGCATACCATCAGCTATGCCTTGCACTGTGTCCAGGACTGCCGAGTTGGCCTAGAATGCAAATAGCTATCGATAGTAGCACAGTGATGGCCTAGCTGTGGGATTGTGTGTCTGTACAATCAGTGTGTGATGTCTGCAAGAAACCTTCAATCAGCCCACAATGGTTGTACTGTGTCCAGTATTAGCTTGCCCAATGTGCATAATGAGGAGCTAGGTATTGTGGGTATAACCCCCGACTAGGGCTGGCCTGGGCTGGATGCATGAGCGCAGAAACATAGGGCAAATGTAGCAGGGACATCGTAGTGTGTGGTCAATCAGCAGCATGGACAAGGTTAGCCCCTGCACTGTCCTCCTGGAAGGTCACTTCTCACCCGCACTAAGCAGTTACCATGGCGTGCGGCTAGGGGCAGCAATAGTGCCAAACAGCATCTCTTGTAAGTGATATGTATGGGTTTCCTTTTGGTTGCCGAATCACTTCGCTAAAAATGCTTGGTGATTGTGGCAGGACATCCCAGTTTTGGGTGCGCGCACATTTCCTCCAGTAGTATGCACGATGGGCTAGCTATTGCAGACCGAATGCATCTAGTATGTGTAAGGTTGCCACACCTTCAGGCGGTGCCATCGCGGCAGTGTTCCACTATTTGCTGGAGGACAATGTGCAGATAGTGGTGGTGTGGCTGTCTGTTCATTTTTAGGCCTGCCATTTGTCTGCTGCTCACCTTATGGATGTGGCATAGAAAATTCCATGCACCACGTTTATGTTGGGTTTTTATGTTTATGCTTCTCTCCAGCTGCCATCTGGTCACCCACGTTATTCATTTTCCCACCAGCAGCGCCATTGCCAGTATTGTGGATGTGTTGTTGGGGTGATTATGCGTATACAGTGGTCAATGTAGGCGTTGTTACTGGGGGGGGGGGGGGGGGGAAGCCGTCCTATCTTGTCCAAACAACCCCCATCACAGGGGTTACCTGTCACCCCTGGCTAGATGTTTGATGTGAGCTGAAACAGTTTGCCTTAGCACCCTATCCAAGAGAAGCAGAGCCCATCAGAGTGGGTTACCTGTCACCCATGGCTAGATGGTTTTGGTGTGCTGAAACAGTTTGCATTAGCCACCCTATCCCCAGGAGAAGACAGAGCCCATCACAGTGGGTCACCTGTCATCCAGGGGATATGGGTTTGTTGTGCTGAAACAGTTTGCCATGAGCCACCCTATCCCCAGGAGAAACAGAGCCCATCACATGGCGTCGCCTGTCATCCAGGGATATGGTTGTGTGTGCTGAAACAGTTTGCATTAGCCACCCTATCCCCAGGAGAAAGACAGAGCCCATCACAGTGGGTCCCCTGTCATCCAGGGTAGTATGGTTGTGTGTGATTTGCTGAAACAGTGTTGCATGAGCCACCCTATCCCCTAGGAAGAAGACAGAGCCCATCACAGTGGGTTCGCCTGTCCCCCCTGGGGATATGGTTGTGTGTTGTGGCTGAACACAGTTTGCATTAGCCACCCTATCCCCAGGAGAAGGACAGAAGCCCATCACAGTGGGTCCACCTGTCATCCAGGGGATAATGGTTGTGTGTTGGCTGAAACAGTTTGCATGAGCCACCCTATCCCGCAGGAGAAAGACAGAGCCCATCACAGTGGGTCACCTGTCCACCCTGGCTAGATTTGTTTGAGTGCTGAAACACTTTGCATTAGCCACCCTCTCCCCAGGATCAGACAGAGCCATCGAGTGGGTCACCTGTCACCCCTGGCCTAGATGTTTTGTGTGCTGAAAACCTTTGCATGTCCACCCTATCCCCAGGAGAAGACAGAGCCCTTCACTGTGGGTCACCTGTCATACAGGTGATATGGTTGTGTGTGCTGAAACAGTTTTGCATGAGCCCACCCTAATCCCCAGGAGAAGACAGAGCCCATCACAGTGGGTCCCTGTCCATCCAGGGGATATGTTTGTGTGTGCTGAAACGTTTGCATGAAGCCACCCTATCCCCAGGAGAAGACAGAGCCCATCACAGTGGGTCACCTGTCATCCCTGGCTAGATGTTGTTGGTGTGCTGAAACAGTTTGCATTAGCCCCCCTATCCCCAGGAGAAGACAGAGCCCATCACAGTGGGTCGCCTGTCATCCAGGGGATATGTGTGTGTGATGAACAGTTTGCATGAGCCACCCTATCCCCAGGAGAAGACAGAGCCCATCACAGTGGGTCGCCTGTCATCCAGGGGATATGGTTGTGTGTGCTGAAACAGTTTGCATTAGCCACCCTATCCCCAGGAGAAGACAGAGCCCATCACAGTGGTCACCTGTCACCCTGGCTAGATGTTTTTGAGTGCTGAAACACTTTGCATTAGCCACCCTATCCCCAGGAGAAGACAGAGCCCATCATAGTGGGTTACCTGTCACCCTGGCTAGATGGTGCTGTGTGCTGAAACAGTTTGCATTAGCCACCCTATCCCCAGGAGAAGACAGAGCCCATCACAGTGGGTCACCTGTCACCCCTGGCTAGATGTTGTTGTGTGCTGAAACAGTTTGCATTAGCCACCCTATCCCCAGGAGAAGACAGAGCCCATCACAGTGGTCACCTGTCATCCAGGGATATGTTGTGTGTGTGCTGAAACACTTTGCAATGAGCCACCCTATCCCCAGGAGAAGACAGAGCCCATCAGAGTGGGTCACCTGTCAACCCTGGCTAGATGTTGTTGTGTGCTGAAACACTTTGCATTAGCCACCCTATCCCCAGGAGAAGACAGAGCCCATCACAGTGGGTCACCTGTCATCCTGGGGATATGGTTGTGTGTGCTGAAACAGTTTGCATGAGCCACCCTATCCCCAGGAGAAGACAGAGCCCATCACAGTGGGTCACCTGTCATCCTGGGTATATGGTTTTGTGTGCTGAAACAGTTTGCATGAGCCACCCTATCCCCAGGAGAAGACAGAGCCCATCAGAGTGGGTCACCTGTCACCCTGGCTAGATGTTGTTGTGTGCTGAAACAGTTTGCATGAGCCACCCTATCCCCAGGAGAAGACAGAGCCCATCACAGTGGGTCACCTGTCACCCTGGCTATATGTTTGTGTGTGCTGAAACAGTTTGCATGAGCCACCCTATCCCCAGGGTAAGACAGAGCCCATCAGAGTGGGTCACCTGTCACCCTGGCTAGATGGTTCTGTGTGCTGAAACACTTTGCATTAGCCTCCCCATCCCCACGAGGGCACCACTGTGTGTTACAGTCCATCCTGGTGATCTTGGTCTGTTTACTGTAAAGGTGGTAAACATTCTCCCTATCCCCTGCGGTGCAGAGATCGCATCATCGTGAACATTTACTCAAACCGTCATATATGGTCTGTGTGCCCCGGACAATTTCATACATCCACCCTATCAGCAGCAGACCAGACAGCCCCTCACAGTGTGTTCCCATTCATCCTGGTGACATCAGTGTGTGTCATTTAAAAGGTCAGAACGTAATCCATATCCAAAGGGGTGTGTACAGCTCATCACAGTGGTGTATCAGTCACCCGTAAGATATGGTCTGTGTGACCAGACAATTTCATACATCCACCCTAACACCAGGGGAACAGAGAGGCCATCACACTGTGTTCCCATTCATCATGGTGATATTGCTGTGTGGAATGTAACAGGTCAAACCAGTCTCCGTATCCCCAGGGGTGTGGAGAGTTCATCACAGTGGGCTATCAGTCACCCTTACTATATGATCTGTGTGCCTAGGCCATTTCATACATCGACCCCATCATTAGCAGACTACATAGGCAATCACAGTGTGTTCCCAGTCATCCTGGAGATATTGTTGTATGTAATGTAAAGTTGAAGAACATTCTCCCTATCATCAGGGGTGCTGAGAGGTCATCACAGTGCTCTATTGGTCACCCTGTGGATATGGTTGTGTGTGGCAACACAATATAGTACACCCACCCTATCCCCAGGAGAATACAGAGCCCATCACAGTGGGTTCCCTGTTCACATCGTGGTATTGGGTAGTGTAATGTAAAAGGTCCAAAACGTCTCGTTATCCACAGGTGTGCTGTGAAGTCATCACAGTGGCGTAACAATCACCCTGGAGATATGGTTGTGTTGTGTTCTCACAGCTTCCTTTGTTCTCCCTATCCCCTGGAGTGCACGGAGCCCATCACACTGGGTCATCTATCACCCTGGAGATATGGTTGTGTGTGCTTTAACAGTGTGCTGTGTTCCCCCTATCCCGTGGGTCCAGGCAGCCCATCACACTGGGTCATCTGGCACCATGGAGATATGGTTGTGTGTGCTACAACAGTTTGCTTTACCCTCCCTATCCCCTGGAGTGCACGGAGCCCATCACACTGGGTCATCTATCACCCTGGAGATATGGTTGTGTGTGCTCTAACAGTGTGTGGTGTTCCCCTATCCCGTGGGTCCAGGCAGCCCATCACACTGGGCCACCTGGCAACATGGAGATATGGTTGTGTGTGCTACAACAGTTTGCTTTACCCTCCCTATCCCCTGGAAGTGCACGGAGCCCATCACACTGGGTCATCTATCACCCTGGAGATATGGTTGTGTGTGCTCTAACAGTTTGTTGTGTTCCCCTATCCCGTGGGTCCAGGCAGCCCATCACACTGGGTCATCTGGCACCATAGAGATATGGTTGTGTGTGACTAACAAGTTATATGCATTCCCAATATCCCCAGGATTCCAGTGACTATGGTAATGTGTCCTGTTAAACACCCACTTGCTATGGTGTATGGAGCTGATGATGTGTGTTCGGATACACCACCCCCAGGGGGCCAAATACCGGCATGCAATGGTGGGTATGTTAGAAAGATATTGTGTTTGTTCATGGCACAGAGGTTGTACGTACCCCATAGTTTTGGAGGTCAATATATCATCACACATGTCTCCGATGTCTGCAGATGATATGGTAGGGGACGATGTTTATGTGTGTAACAGCACCCCATCCCCATGAACCATGTCAGAAGCTAACAAACACCTGCAACAGATCTATGTCCCCACACCATCATGCAAATGTTGTTTCAGCATTTATACACATAATAGAAAGCCAAACCTATGACACACATGGACATCAGTGATGTTCGTCCAATGATCAACTCAGCAGGTGTGGTTGACCAACACATACATAAAACTACACATGACCACTGTTGTTCACAGATGTTATGGTGATATTGCCCTTGTCTAAGGTGATGTAAACACACATGTGGTCTGCACAGCAGGGCTACAGCCTGCAAAGATAGCAATCTTCCATTACTCATACAGGGTCAATCCCACCCCCCACCCACATTATGCACATGTGAGGACATATGTCTGTTGCCCATGGCGATCCCCAATGACATGTGATGAACTATGCTATACATGAGACACACACACAACAGCGTGGCTGTAGCAGCAATACATTGCCCCACACGGCTGTGTGTCTTTATGGGTGACCCCAGCAGACGGTTGATATGTCACTAATGCACCCAACCGTTTCAATTACCATCAACAGGTTGAGGATCTCCAGAAGAAGGGCAGGGAGCTGCGCCACCACCATGCCGGCTACCTGCAGCAAATCCAGGGTGAGAGCTCCCCAAAGGTTGCATCTGAGTCTTCTCAAAGTGTCACATCAGTAACAGATGTTGCAGTTGCCAGAAAAACCTGTGTGGCCACTGCATATGTAGACGTGCTGTATGTGAGACCTAACAGAGTTCCTATGCTTGTCGACCTCCACAGATGGTGATGTCCCAGAGGATCTGCCACAACCTCTGCACCCCTCCTGAGACGTCCCCCACACCACATGCAGACGAGGTGGTGGTCCTCATCACATCGGAGGAGGGGGAAGAGGAGGAGGAAGATGAGGAGGCGGAGGTGGTGGTGTAGGTGGTTGTGGAGGAGGTGGTGGTGGAGGGGCTGACACCTCCTCCTGCAGCCGATGTCCCCCCCCTGGGGCCATTTGGACATCTGGAACGGCTGATCGGGGGGGTGCCAGGGGGGAGACAGGGTGTTGGGGATGTGGAGGGGGAGGGGGACGTTGAGGAGGGCTCAGGGGGGGAGAGGGTGCCAGAGGGGGTGTGGGAGAGTGATGTCGAAGACAGGGCATCACAGGGCACTGTGGGCTCCCCTCAGCCACAAAGGTTGCCTCAACCATGCAGGGCCCCACCCAGGGTCTACGCAGATGCCACCACACAAACACCTGGCACAATGTGGTGTGTGTGTGGTGGCAGATGCGTGGAAAAACCTGTCTGGGGCCATGCATGCGATGGAGCAACGGCTCCACCAGCTGAGCCACTCACAGCAGTGGCTGGCAGGAGTTATTGAGAGGGTGGTAGCCGAGTTGGTCCGGCTACCATGTCGCCAACCACCCTCTCAATGGCGTCACTGGCGTCAGTAATGGTGCTAGTGACGTCCACATATGTGCCCTGTGTTGCCCTGTCTTCCATCACTGGGCATGTGGAGGGAGGGTGGGGGGCATGTCGGGTTGCGGGATTGTGGATGGGACATTGTTCAGGGCGTGTGGGAGAAAGGGGTGGGGAGGGTGAGTTTAGGGGGGGCGGGTCATGGTATTATCCCCCTTCCTACAAATGTACATAGTCACCCCTGTTTGGATTTGTTGTTATAAACATATGTTCAAAACACCATGTAATGCTTGTGTGCCTCATGCAGCCTAGGACTATGGATGTCAGCATGTGATTTTTGTGGAGACATATATGTCTTCGAGGGGTAAAACATGCTAGCGATAACTCCACTGTCTCCACAGTACATTTGGGGGTGACCATGTGTGTAGGTGTCTGATAAGAGGTTCCTGTGTCAGATGTTACAACTGTAGCACCTGTCCCAGAGTCACACAACTCACACGTTAGCGAATACATGAACCACATATGTCAACATATGTCAACAAATGAATGATATTTGTTGTGAAGCTCTGCCACTGTCACATGCAGCAACATGGTGGGGTGTAGGGAATGTGGTCATTAAACTAGGCACGGCAAGGGTTACACATCTGCCACAAAATAGTCGTGTATGAGGGGTTGGACACCTTGATGCATAGGGCAACGACACAGGCAATGTCGAACATAGTTCCCCTGTTTGGACATGGATGGTGTGCACACTGTGCCAGTTACAGCTCACAGACTGTGCTGACACGATATGCACAGGACCCCTTGCATATGTACTGTCACACCTCATCCGCCCCAGCCTGGACTGCTGGTAGTGTGTGGCTCAGGAGGGTGGTAGTTGTGCCGTGCTTGTATCAATACAAAGCACACATAAGACCTACTTTTCTGTTAGGGTTTTATTCCCCGTCCCTTTGAGGTTTTCTACTTTTACAACAGAAAGTAATAGCCTAACTTGGCTTATAACACAAAGGAACTGGATAACACAAATAGCTTTCTACAGCATATAACGTCAAACACAAACAAAAGAACAAACAGCCTACTTTGTCTGTTTGGCTAGGGAGAGAGAGAGAGAGAGTTTGTAGCCTTTGCTACCTGCACCTAGAATTAAGGTTACACAAACCTTTACCTTAAGGGGTACCCAGGTTCTTTTTTTTTTTTTTGAAACTTTTATTTTCATTTTACAACAAACAAAGGAACAACACACCAAAAGATACAAAACAAGTATACAATGAGGAAAAGTAAACCCATTACCCCCCACCCCGGGGCGTCTTCTCTACCCGTTTTGTATCAGCCTGTGAGCGCTTCCCGTTAACAGTGATTATACATCAAACAATCAAAAAATATCCACAATACAGCATGATCATGAGACAGAGATAGATACAAAGTTAGACAGTCAGATGAGAGCATTTAGCAAAATGTACATATTCATTGAACATCTTCCATTAAGACCAATAAGAAGGAGTCTGAACGGAGGAAGCACACAGACGAGGTATTTGTTCATATTTACTGTAGAGACAGGCATGATTCCACCATTCAGTGAGGCTCAGATGGGAACTAATTTCCCAGTATTACTCAATGAGGGAAACAGCAATGCCAAGCATATAGTTCAAAAGGAGATAAGCCATTTTTGGGAGAGAGGGGATCCCCGCAACTGGGCGAAGTCCCACTACCCTCCGAAAGGGACTCCTGAGAGTGCAATATAGACTAAATACGACCTCAGACCCGACTCCAGTGATACTGTAGTGCGGGATATTCATGCATAACATGAAATGAAGTAATAAACCAATGGCCACAGGACATGTCCAGCAACCATTACCCTGAGTAGTGTTCCATATGTCTGAACTGTGAGGAATGTAAAAACACCGGTGGGCTAGAAAGAAGAGGGTCTGAGTGAGTGAGGCGGGTCAGAAACCCGTGTCCCTCTGCTCCAGATAAGGCTCCATTGCTCCGAGGTTAAAGTCACATGCAATTCTCTCTCCCATACTTTCTGCGCTATAGAGGTATCTCTAGTGATAGCAGTACATAAGGTTTAGTAAAATTGGATGCTACAACCCGTAAAACTACCGAAAGATCGGAAGTTTCCAATCAACCTTATGCAAAGAGTGCCGATGGCGGAAATATTCTAGTGCTCCGAATGCAATGCTAAAGTTACACTGACCAGAGTCGGGAGTCAAAAGGTTGCATAGGAATATTAAAGGCACCTAAAGTGTCGAAAAACATTGGTGGATAGTGGGAGTCTAATGGGAGAGTCATACCAGGGAGTAAGGTAAAAGGGAATCGGTGAGCAAGGCCCGCTACTATATCTAGCCACACAGGTCTGCTCGGTACAGGAGTTTCCAACCAACAAGCACCTTGTTTGAGAAGAAAAGATTGAGGGAGCACTTGAATAAAATCGCCACCAAGTATTAATGGAGCATTAGCGGAGGCCGAGGCCAACTGAGCAAAACTTGCTTAGTGAGCAGGGTTGTCCACATTCGGGAACATAGTGCAAATACACGTGAATTCACTATCTCCAACCTCAAGGTGTACACGGGCCCATCTACCCTCCATGTCAGCGCTAATATCAGGTACAGTAGCGTGCAAAAACTTCTTGACCAGAATGACTATCCCGTATCATTTGGAAACGGTGGGAGAGTAGGCAGCTACCATGTGAGGCCTAGCATTGAGTTTCAGTGTTTCAGCAGAGTGTAGTGCGTTTTCGAAAGAAAACCTAATCAACGTGCTCGTGTCTAAGATAGCTAAGGATTTTCTTTCTGCGGAGTGGACCAGCAATGCCTTGTACGATGAATAATAAGATTTTACATGAGGCCATTCAGAAAAGTTAAAATTCTAAGCATGATAGCACACATAGTTTTACTGTGTCCCTCAAACTAACTGTATCTGGCTGTACACATGACATAGGAAAATAAGCTAATATAATACAATGAAGCGCCCCACATTAACAAAGATAACCGCAGTACGGTAGAGGAGAAGCAAAACCCCAAAATTACTGGCGACCATGTGTCTGCGGGGAGAAACCCCAGAGAAGGCCGAAATTGAAAAAACATATAACCTGTAGGACTGTGCGTGCTCCGAATCCGACCGAGGCACACATCATGAAGGGATAGGAGACCAAAGACATAAGTCATACAGAGAAAGAAAGAAAGTCCAGGCTATTTCTGTGCTGGGCTATGATCGCCGCATCGGGCCCTTCAAAATGGCGGACAGAGCCGGCAGATAAGAGTCCAAGATTTGGGATTAGCGCATCTGTTCTGCTTCTTTGGAGTCCAAAAATGTTGATAATAGATCAGGATCTTCGAACGTCCTGGTCTGGTTATGGAGAGTCACTCGGAGTTTCGCTGGATACAACAGGCCAAAGCGAGCCTGTAGCTGTTGAAGTCGAGGGCGAAGAGCAAGGAGTTTCTTCCGACGGTCAACGGTAGGCTTTGCCAAATCCGGAAAGAAGGAGACCTTACGACCTTCATATTCCAAATGATGATTCGCTCGAGCAGCATGTAAAATTTGTTCCACTTGTTGATATCGTAGCAAGCTAAAGATAATAGGCCGGGGGGTCGTGCGGTTGAGCGCCATGCGGGCAGGAAACACGGTGTGCTCGATCGATTTCCAGTTCTCTGTGAAAAGTAATCTTCAGCAAGGAGGGAAGAGTTTTGAGCAAGAATTCTCTTATATCTCCTGCTTCCACTCCCTCCGGCATTCCAAGGAGCCGCACATTGTTGCGACGGGCGCGATTATTGCTATCTTCCAATTCCTTTTGAAGATTCTGTATCTGGCGCTCAGCCTCGTCCAGTTTGCCCACGCGCACCTCGTGCGAGGCGAGGACCCCCGCCATATTTGTCCTGCCGTAATGAAAGACCTTCAAGTCGGTCTTGGAGCACTCCAAAGTCTTCTCTCGCATGGCTCGAAGCGCTTCTCCATTAGACTGCACCAATTCCTTCACGCCGCGTATTTCCTCCAAAATCTCCAGGTGCATTGCGGGGTTTTCACGAAATGGAACCATCTTCTGCGGGGAGGATACCTCCGTTTTGGAGCGTTTTCCGTGAGAAGAAGAAGGAGACCGAAGTCCAAGCGCGCTGGTTTGTGGGCCGCCATCCCCCCCGAGGTGCCCCGGTCAGCTCGGAGCAAAATAGTAAATTTATATAGGTATTAAGTCAGGATTCTGAGTAGGCCTCTCGGGAGCTTCAACGCAAAGCGTCCTACCCGCTGGACATCAGGCTCCGCCCCCCGTACCCAGGTTCTTTTATAGTAAGAGAACATTCCATTAATTCAGTATCGTCTAATGTACCAGAATCGTCATATTCCATCAACTCTGGTCCGGAGGAATCTGCATTGCCCACGTCTAATGTGGAATAACTGTATGGCAGATTTGCCTCATTAGTTAGGAAGTTCCTCTTCCTCTGAATAGCACTGCATCCCTGGGAAGGTCACCAAACTCTGTATGCTGTTTCCAGAACCCTGCCCCCGCTGGTGCTTCAGTGGATAGCTTAGGTCTCTGCTTAGCTTGCTAGCTGAGTAATTGGGATACGCTCCCTGCTGGGTCTGCCTCAGCTCTCCCAATTCAGCTGTACCCGATTGCAAACTGTGTAACGGCGTTTCTCTTGGAGCTAAGAGTTCACTGTAATAAGGGATGTCTTCTGCTTCTCTCGGTAGGTGAAACCCCCTTCTTTTAATACATTTATAAACAGGAGAACACGTGCTATCAGCCTCTGAATGTCTAGGCTTTGTAAGGGTAGTTTTCTGCCTCCAAGACTGTTCTCTCTTAGAAGGCAGATATCCCTTATATCCCTTCTTTTCCCCTGAATCTGCTGTTGTAGGTTTCTTATATTTCACTTGCCTTCTCTCAGAGCCACACAGGTCTCTGGCCTCTTTCCATAACTCCTCTCTCCAGGATTGCCTACTCGGCTCCTCTCTCCAGGATTGCCTGTGAGAACGCCTCTCTCTCCAAGGGTGTTGCTCTCTTCCAAGCTTGCCTCTCTCTCCAAGCTTGCTTCCCACTCGAAGGTAGCCTCTCTCTCCAAGATTGCCTGTCACTCCAAGATAGCCTCTCACTCCAAGGTAATCTCTCACTCCAAGGTAGTCTCTCTCTCCAAGGTTGGCTCTCACTACAAGCTTGCCTCTCCCTACCAGGCAGCCTCCCACTGAATGTTTGGTACTCCGTTGTATCCATGTATATTCTGACTCCACCTTTCTTCAGCTGCGCTTCATTAGGTGAAGCAGAGTCCCGTGCCTTACTCCCGGGGTGTGTCTCTCCAGGCTCTGGGCACGTGTGCTTTCGTTGTCCCTGGCAACTGTCACGCATTCCTTCATTCATCCTGTCACGTTTTCCTTGATCATTCATACTGCTCAGCATTCTTTCAGGCTGCCTTAGGTCCACCCTGTGACAGTACGCATCATAAACATAGTAGCCGCCTGTGGCTAGGTAGCTGCAGCACGGGACCGGTTTGCAACTAATGTAGTCTGGGCCTCCAACCCCGCCATGTCATAGATACACACGGGAACACATGGTCAGTCACTGGACACACACAGTGTATGTAGTTAATGCCAGCTGTTTATTGTCACAGCATTTACGTCATATTAATGTACCTTTACAAACATCTCAATGATAATTGTGTGATTTTCATCCCAGCCGTGTATGTGACACACCATGAACATAGGAGTGTCATCTCTGAGCCTTTCAAAACAAAAACATAAAACATCCCCAAAACAAGGTGAAACATAGACATAAATGCTGCAAATGATCATTGCACCAGAGACAGGCTTGACAAACATATTACAAACGGATGACAACATCATTGTTTAAGATCTACGTGGTCGGCCACGCCTGCCACGTTGGCCCCTCCTCCCTCGTGGGTCAATGGCCACCTCATGAACCGGTGGTGGTGGTGGTGGGGGTGGGGGTGCAGGTGCAGCTCGCCGTAGCACATCAAGTATGCCCTCAAGGGCTTCACATATCCGTGTGAGTGGCATGGCTCGTATCTCCGCACGTGACTGACGCAGCTCCTCACACACCTCCCTTGTGTTCTGCTGCACTGCCATGTGTATCCTGTCCAGAACGCGTATGATGCCTGTGCATGGGATACAGGGTGGTCAATGACATACCTCTCCACTAATACACCGTAGTACACAAACATGTCATGCACATCCAACACTATTGAATATGTGATAGGGCAGAGTCCAATTTCAACATGGATAGAGTTAACATACATATTTAACACAGTGTTAGAGGTAATGAAAGCCTAACTGACAATTTACAGGACCTGGATGTGTGAGGCCAAAACCACAATCTACAGGATCTGCATACACACCGAAATACTACAGACGTCACAACAGGATTGTGCAATGATAACTATCACCTTTCCATTGTGTAGGGGAGGTGCAGCATGCAGCACACACAAATAACTGTGATGAGCAGCATTAGGGAGGGACAGGGGACGGTATGGAACACGCCAGCAACAGGGAGACCACAGCTGGAGGGTTTATCACAATTGCTCATGGCTACAGGGGATAGTTTTGCAAATGTGTGGGATGCAATGTGAGGACAGGGATGGGACAGCTGACGTTCACACGTGCAGTGCTGCTGCACATATGTGAGACCTGCGGGTTTTAAAACACCTTATGTAACACTGAGGGCGGTTTGTGGAGATGATACATTAGGCAATGTGATACACATGGAGGGTGTGGACAAAGCTGCCAGAGTCCCAGAGGGCCACACCATAGGTGGACCATAGCAAGGGAACATTGACGGTGCATGATGGGACATACACAGCTAGTGGTACGAACTGTTGCAGGACAGTGAAAGCCTGAGTTGACACACGGTCTGCTTAGGATGTCAGTAGGCATGATAGGTGGTGGCTGTTGTTTGTCAACTCTTTTTACATCTCAACATAGGCATTTTTCAGACATATGTGTTGATGTGTGAGAGTTCCAAACAGTGTTAAGCCATACATTGCGCACCTATCTATTTGCACAGGGAGCGCCATTTCAGGTGTCACCATGCATCGGACACATTTGTCCCCAAATCCCGCAGGTGATGTGCCTACCCACCTCACCCCGCTGAGGTGTCCCCAATGACAGAATGGTTTTCCCTGCACCTCTCCCAATGTTCTGTTATTACCTCAGCAATGACTGAGATGACATGTAGATGGAGACTGTCTCCCTTCCGTTTCTGTTTAGGACACATAAGCGTATTTAATGATTTGCCTAGGCTCTGTTAGACACACGGGTGCGATGGATAGGATATCTATGCAAACCTTGTCCTAGAATAGACACAATGCAAACTATGTTTGTGTCTGCAAACCTTATGGCCCTCCAGAGGGACCTAGCAGAGTGAGGGCGTGTTCCCCCCCCCCCCCCCCCCATCTGCTACTGGTGCAACAACATGGCAATTACACAGTGAAAATTGTCAATTCATCACACAGCCAATGGGACTGTGTAGGTGAGGGCGTGACATGCGTAGGGGTTTGGCATGCGTTGGTTCCCAACACAATATGTGTTCCTAGTGAGGGTGTACAGCGTAAGATGGCATTTGTGTTGTGCTAGGACCCGTAATGGTCTATGGGGAGTCTGGAGCACGCATGAGTTGTGGAATGCAGGCCCATGTCTGCTGTACGGATATTGGAGTCTCAGAGATAGGCCTGCACATGAGATGTTTGGGGATGTAGTGTCTTACATTGTCTGGTGTGTCTTCTGGGGTTCCAATACCGATGCCTGTGTTGTGTGCACTATTTGTAGCATCATGGATGTTGTTATGCTTACATCACCGTGTGTGATGTTGATGTTGGTTTGACATGTGATGGGGTGTTGTTGTATGACAGGACTATGTATGGTGTGATGGGGACATTTGCTGAACTATTGGCTGATGATGTGATTCCAAACTGTTAATGGATGACTGAGGTTCCCCAGGAAATTGCCTGTTGCAAGGACTGCAATGCATTGGATGCTGGTTGAGTCAGGAACTGCAAGGCAGTTGATGCTGGCGAATGAACAGAATGTGATGGTGCCCTGACACTTTGCGCCAGAGACTTATATATGTTTTGGGGGGGGGGGGGGGGGGGGCGCCGATACATCTACCATACACCTGTTCCTGTGAGGTTATGAGTGGTTTGAGTAGGCCATGATAAGCACGTGAGCAACTGTGAGGGACGTGCGGGACAAACAACTGTGAGATGCTGGGTATGTTCAGGCAGCAGGATAAATGTTCTGATGGACACAACAATATTTTGGAGGCGGTCTGCTAACTAGACATGTGACGATTGTCACAGGGTGGACCTGAGGCAGCATGAAAGAATGCTGAGCAGTATGAATGATCAAGGACAAAGTGAAAGGATGAGTGAAGGAATGCTTGACAGTTGCCAGGGACAACGAAAGCACACGTGCCCAGAGCCTGGAGAGACACACCCCGGGAGTAAGGCACGGACACTGCTTCACCTAATGAAGCGCAGCTGAAGAAAGGTGGAGTCAGAAAATACATGGATAAAACGGACTACCAAACATTCAGTGGGAGGCTGCCTGGTAGGGAGAGGCAAGCTTGTAGTGAGAGGCAAGCTTGGAGAGAGAAACAGCCTTGGAGAGAGAGATTACCTTGGAGTGAGTGAGAGGCTATCTTGGAGTGACAGGCAATCTTGGAGAGAGAGGCTACCTTCGAGTGGGAAGCAAGCTTTGAGAGAGTTGCAAGCTTGGAGAGAGAAACAGCCTTGGAGAGAGAGGCGTTCTCACAGGCAATCCTGGAGAGAGGAGCCTAGTAGGCAATCCTGGAGAGAGGACTTGTGGAAAGAGGCCAGAGACCTGTGTGGCTCTGAGAGAAGGCAAGTGAAATATAAGACAACTACATCAGCAGATTCAGGGGAAAAGAAGGGATATAAGGGATATCTGCCATCTAAAAGAGAAGAGTCTTGGTGGCAGAAAACTACCCTTATAAAGCCTAGACATTCCGAGGCTGATAGCAAGTTATCTCCTGTTTATAAAGGTGTTAAAAGAAGGGGGTTTCACCTACCCAGAGAAGCAGAGGAAATCCCTTATTACAGTCAACTCTGAGCTCCAAGAGAAACGCCGTTACACAGTTTGCAATCGGGTACAGCTGAATCGGGAGAGCTGAGGCAGACCCAGCAGGGAGCGTATCCCAATTACTCAGCTAGCAAGCTAAGCAGTGACCTACGCTATCCACTGAAGCACCAGCGGGGGCAGGGTTCTAGAAAACAGCATGCAGAGTTTGGTGACCTTCCCCAGGGAAGCAGCGCTATTCAGAGGAAGAGGAATCTCCTAACTAATGAGGCACATCTGCCATACTTTTATTCCACATTAGAAGTGGGCAATGCAGATTCCTCCGGACCAGAGTTGATGGAATATGAAGATTCTGGTACATTAGTGATACAGAATTACTGGAATGTTCTCTCACTATAAATGAACCTGAGTACTCCGTAAGGTAAAGGTTTGTGTAACCTTAATTCTATGTGCAGGTAGCAAAGGCTACATACTCCCTCTCTCTCCCTAGCCAAACAGACAAAGTATGCTGTTTGTTCCTTTCTTTTGTTTGACGTCATATGCTGAAGACAGCTATTTGTGTTATCCAGTTACTTTATGTTATAAGCCAAGTTAGGCTATTACTTTCTGTTGTAAAAGACGAAAACCTCAAAGGGACGGGGAATACAACCCTGACAGAGGAAACAGTCTTATGTGTGCTTTGTATAGATACACGCACGGCACAACTACCACCCTCATGAGCCAAACCATACCAGCAGTCACGGCTGGGGCGGGTGAGGTGTGACACGATGCTGAGTGAGCACACCTCATGCACAGTCCTGCTGGATGTGACTGGGGCATTTGCAACCTGGAAATGGCAGCTAAATATGTCAGACTACACGTGTTTATTATATTTTAATAGACATATGGAGGTTTAACATAACTACAGACATTATGTTGTTCAGTGTGTTTTTTGCAAGCGACAAAGTATGTGTCGCTGTAGTGATTGATAATAGATGTCATTATTGCGACCTCAGATCTCATTCACATGTTACCCTCTACACTGTTGGCTCTCATTCCATGGTTGCCTTATTTGTCTCGGGTTTTAATGTATCTCCTAATGTAAGTGTGGTTTGGTAGCTGGTGTATGATGTTGTATGGTTGTCTGTTGAAAGGCAAATGAGGGCATTTGGGTCTCTCACTCAGAACTGACATTGGCAATTGCTACCATTCCCCAGTACGTTCTGTAATGTCCTCTGTGATATTGTCAGTGTTGTGGTTTGCAAGGTTGTGTATGGTGATATCTGTATGCAGGTATTGGGGTCAGGATACAGTGTGTATGATATTGCCTCTACATGTGCAGGCGTTGTAGAGGTTCCACCTGTGTATTGTCATGTGCAATACATTAGTCCTCCTTTGTAACCATGTGCTCATTAATATGCATGTGTCATACTCATCATTGTATGGTTACATACAACACCCATGTCACGTTAGCCACCTATGATAATGTGGACCATCACAGACTAATGACACATAGACCCTCAATCAGACTGGGATGTATTTGTTCACAGCGGATGCGATTTGGTGATGGTTTGGTGGGGTTGCTGACAGGGAACATGTTTATGGGCTTGACTGTGTGCAATTCAGTATATGTTATTTTTGATCCTCCCTGGGAAATAGCACTATGTGTTCACCCAAAACAAACAGATATAATAGGTGTATGCTTAATACACCTCTGGGACACCTTGTATATGGGTGACCTTCCGCATTTGATGAGATCGCTGCATATGCTATTTGCCCCTTACCTGGGAAGCCAGATTGTGGGTAATGTTGGCTTTGTGTGGTACCATCACTGAGGAAGGTTACATTGACTTATATATGGTCTTTGTTTTGGGTGACTATGGGTTATTTGTCATACTGTTGTTTACAAGACATGTGAGTGTCTGCAAAGAGGCATACTGGTGTCAGGCCAATGTCTGCATCTCGTAATTAACTGATGACCTGCTGCAACGTACACACCATTGCTCCTAGGTCTGCATCTGTGTGTCTCACCTGACCGTAGGCTGTTGTGAGTTTACAACATGCTAACCTCATTTACTATAGGCCAGAACATTTCTTCCACACATGTCCCATATAACTGACCCATACATGTAACACTGTGTACAGTAACGTAGCAACATCCAGCACACAAACAACAACTACAGATTAGTGCTGCTTGTGTTGTGGTTGTGACAGTCATTTTTTACCCACCGTCAGCATCGCGATGTGTTGATGCACCATAGGCCCTCATCTCTGCCCTCATCATCTCTGGGACAGATGTAGCTGTGTCTACGGACACGCTGGGTTGTTGCGTCTGCTCGATTGCTGCAGCCCCCAGTGGTGATATGGTGTGTATGGGTTGATCCAGGGACTCCGCACCTGCACTTATGCTGCCCCCTGAGACTGCAGGTTCTGCCTCGAACAGACTCATTGGGATTGGGATTGGGATGTCCACCTGCTCCTCCTCCTCCAAAACATCCTCCCCCTCCTGCTCCTCCACCTCCTCCTCCTCAGCCACCATTGCACTGTAGTCACCTGTATTGTGAACAATCAGAGAGAGAACAGCTATGTTTAAGCAAAACACATATGTGTACATGTGTGCTACAGACACCACAGACATGATGTGTTGGGTTGGCGCAATTGTGCTGCATACAGTACCCAATACACCATCCCATACGCGTGTTTCCACACCATGTAGTTGTTCCTGCGGCACATGTGTATGCTTTGGCTTAGCAATGATTGCATGTTTGCCATGTTTCTGGTCATGTTTCCATTCCACATGTTTCACCATCCCCTCCATTTCGGCATCTATGCCAGATATGCAGACACATGCCTGTGGATGCCCACACCCTCACATCTGCTTTTGCCATACACTGTATGTCTGCCTTGGATAGTGAATATGGCACATATGTGTTCAGACATGTTATGTGCTCATTGCTACATGTGATTGACAGGGACCCATTGTGCAGCGGACGACAGGTGGCTTGCTCCTCTGCCCCACTGAGATGCACATGTTGCACTGTGTTGATACAATGACACACAAACATGACATGATCAATGGCCCCCACACTCATACAGGGGATGGCAATCACAGGTGCGGTGTTGGTGTGGTCACCGTTGTGGGGGTTTCATAGTTACAGATGTGTAGGGGATGGTTTCTGAAACAAAGTGTTTATGTTGACCAGGGACCTGTCAAACAAACAGGTTGGAGAAGGCTTTTTCACAAACATGTGCCACCAGGATAGCAAAATGAGGTTGGATTTGTCACACATCTGTAGGTGTCTGTGCAGATGACAGATCTCTGAGGAATGCTAATAGTTCCCCTGAACCTGTAGGTGACACTTAGTGTACATACCTGCTCGAGGATGTGCCGTATCTAGGGCCTCAGGAAGTCCACGCAGGTACATGTGTCCCAAACGTGTTGCCAGCTCTTGTTCAAGGGGCGACAATGTTGGTATAAAGGGCCCCCCCCCACCTGTGCCCATAGCATGCTGTCTCTCTGCAAGCATGTGCTGACGTACCCCTCGGGTGAGATCAGAGTACCTTTTTTTTAGACCTTCCACATCACGTGGGGGACACCCTGCCTCAGACAGTGCCTCGCGTACATCCTCCCACACTGCCATCCTGGTGGCCACTGTTGTGCGGCTGCTCAAACGCCCAAATAAGACATCCTAGTTTTCTATCACATGTGACAGTAAAATATGGTTCTCCCTGTCACTGAACCTTACAGCTCTCCTCCTCTGTGTAACAGGCACAGGTATCCTTTTCCTTTTGGCCCTTTGCCTGTACTCTACCTGCTGTGGCCCAACAGATGGTCCTGGCTGTTCCTGGCTAGGCTGTGAGGTGTGTGCCCTGGGTGTCTCACCAACAACTTGCTGCCCCACATCCTCCACCCCCTCACCCTGATCCTCTCTGGCGCTGTCCCTCTCCATCTCCCTCTTCAGCACAGGATCCTCGCAAATAAAACAACGACCCTGAACAGAACAGAACACAGACGGAAACAGAGGGGACAAGGGCAGTACAATACAGCACAGAGTCCAGAACACAATAGCACAGGTAACCTTAAAGGCCAAAAGGAAATATTACAACACCCAACAGTAATGGTAACAATTATTCTCTCTGTCTTGTGTGGCCTACTCCTATGGCAAACCGTCCCCTTCGAATTCCCTGTACCTCTCTATCTCCCTCCTTTGCCTGAAGCACGTTCAGCACAGCTTCTTGCCCTATTAGTCCCTGTGACTGTCTATCTGAACCCTCCCTGTGCAGCACTGCCAACACAGGCTCTCTAGCTCTCTCTGTAACTCTCTGTCTGTTTGTGGAACTCCTCTAACAACCCTCAACGTGTGCCACGTGCGCCAGCCTTATTTATAGGGTTTTTCCACGCTTTTCTCTTTGCACATGCGCAATTGTGCAGGTATGGTGCTCGTGCGCCGTCCTCGTGCACGCTTACGCATGGGCGCCGTCCTCGTGCACGCTTACGCGGACATACGCACATGCGCCCTGCGACACCTATTGACGTGTGACGCATGGGCGTCTGTGTGCGTTTTACGCATGCATGTGGCGATGCGCATGTGCGTGACACGACGCACAGGCAGACACCCATGCGTAGGTTGGCGCATGTGCGCCACGCACGAGTGACGTATGCGAGCATATGCACATGCGCGTTAGACGGTAGGGCAAAAACACCAACCCTATAAATGCCGTGCCATGCCTCTCCACGTTGTGGGTTGTAGGCGAGGAAGAGTAGGAGTGTGTTTTGAGACAGAAAGGAGGTGAATCCAAACAGGTGTATTTGTCAATTCTGTTCTTGTTGTTTGTAGTAGTTATTGTATTTTCCTGTCTGTGTATAGTGTTGTGTGCCTTTTGGTTTGTAGACTGCTTAGTTTGATTTGTCTGTGTGTCTGAGTGTGTTTGTGTAGTTGGGCGGGAGGAGTTAATGGCACATATCTTTCTTCAGTCATGTGTCCTGTGTAGTGGGCAGATGCTGCGTTTGCCGGACAGGGGAGATGGTGTCCATGGAGCTGTGGCACAGGGCATGGGTGTAGTCACGCAGCAACTCAGTCCTGCAGCTGTGGGGGCTGTCCAAGCTGGTGCTGTTCGTGCACGAGGCAGACGGCGTGCCGAGGTGCAGGCTCGGCAGGAACGCCTCTACAGGCCCAGGGCCCAGCTCCAGGACATGCGAGAGGACCAGGTCATCTCCCTTTACCGACTGAGCACAAGGGCTATTAGGGAGCTGTATGAGGATCTCAAACCTGACCTCCAGCCCCTGACAGATCGGTCCCATGCCATACCAGGTTTAGTCAAGCTCCTTGCTGCTTTACATTTCTTTGCCTCTGGCTGTTTCCAGTCATCTGTGGCCGCAGTAGGTGGTATGAGCCGCCCCACCTTCTCACGCTGTCTCCACCAGGTACTGCGTGCCATGGTCAGCCGGGTGGGGAATTACATAGCCATGCCCCACACTAGGCAACAATGGAGGACCCTGAACCAGGCCTTTGAGGCATTAGCCGGTATACCACACGTGATGGGAGCTATTGATTGCACACATGTTGCCCTGGTCCCGCCTAGAGACAGGGAGGTAGCGTTCCGCAACCGCAAACACTACCATTCCCTGAATGTTCAGGTTGTATGTGATGCAAATCTGCATATTCTGAATGTGGTCCCTAGGTTTCCAGTGTCCACCCATGACTCCTATATCCTGCATCACTCGGCAGTATTCACACAATTTGAGGATCACCGTTACGGGGACTGTGTATTGCTTGGTGAGTATGTCAGGATCACCTATCGGTTTATGACTTTCTACATGTGTGTATTTGTAGTACCATATGATGCAACATGTTTATATCAGAACATGCAGCTAATATTTGAGATATGTTATATAGAGGACTGCTGTACGTTTCAACTATTACAGCCGTCTCTAGGTCCATGTACACTACAAACATGAACCATTGAACATGATCATCCTAATAGTATATGATCATAACATGCACATGGTGTACATGTGAAGACACCCCTGTGCTTATGGCCCTGGTGTTGCTGATTTCCCCAAAATGTGTTTTGGAGGCACCAGCAAACATGTCTTGGGGGGGGGGGGTGGCCCCTCACATACCCCTGTGATACTGTTTAATAGTTTGCCTCCTAATTGTATGCCATTTAACATTGATGTTGTTGATAAGTCAATACACAAAGTAACCCGTGTCATTTGGTGTCTTAGTGTAACCACACCACTCTGTAATGCAGTTGTCACCCTGCAAGCCAAGGATAACATGAGGGGGTTGTAGAGA